>ML804452.1:22100-38064 GCA_009831015.1 Picea engelmannii
CACATGCCCCCCTCCCTTCTCCCCATGCCATCCCCTCATATGTCTATTCTCCCTTTATATCCCACGAAGCTTCACTCATTCCGCTTGACGTTTGGTTGTATGCCCATGGCATCAACTCCATCCCTCTACCCTGCACGAACTCAACTTAGCTCGTGGGTGGCTTTGGTACCATGTTCCATCAAGGGTACGTCATTACTGCAATCATGTCTCCTCCAACTATTTTTCAGCGCCATCACATTGAACTTCGGGACTCTTTGCTCGCAATTTGGTTGGTTTTCTCTTCCTGCTTTTTCCGATTGCATTCATCGATTCTACAGTGCCTGTCTGATCAGTTTGTTCCTAAGGCTCTGCATCAATATGTGGAGAATATCAAGAGCCCCATGCTCTTGTTCTACTTGTGTATCGGAGGAACTCCAAGAGCAATTCCGCTCATTTCACATGGATGTTAGAAGAGAAGAGGAATGCACAAACTCTAGACACCATGAATTTCAACAACAAAATCAGGGACTGCGAGAGGAAATGGAGAACCTACAAGCTCAGTTGCACCAGCAAGAATTGCGGCATAATCAGGAATTGGCAATTGCTCTCAGAGGAATTAATAGGAACACAAGGAAAATTGGGGTAGTTTCTCAACAATAGGAAAATCCTCCAATCCACCCACAGTATCCAGAGAACTCTATCGGCTCAGGTGAGTCAAGGCTCCTGTCCACCTTTCACTCAGCTGCCAGCAATGATCATCCCTTGGCCCCTCCAGCTCCAGGACTAGCCCCAGCCCATATGATCCCTGTTGCATACATTCACCAATCATAGGAGAATTCAGCGGCGTAATAAGTAGAACAACAGGAAGAACCAGAGCCTTCTCAAAATCACTAGCCAGGTTTTCAATGAATTGTAAAATTTTGTTAATTTTGAACATGTTTGTAGCCATTTTTACTTGGAAAAATAGTAGCTCTTTTGGACTGGCTACACCATCTTATTTAGAATTCCACAAACAATTAGTCTCTCAGGAAAGCAGCAGAGGTTTCTTTACTCTATCATATGTATTTTGTGGAGATTTATTGCTCTTTTTTAATATATAAATCCCCAACCGTTTATGTTAAAAAAATATCATTGTTTAAGAAAGATCATTGTCTCTAGAGTCGTATCTATCAAAGGAAGATACATGTCCTATGGATAATTGGAGCTCTAGGTTTGGGAGGTATTACTATTAGATATTTCTTCCAATGGAATTATTTTCTTTGACAATGCACTAGTAAAATTATTTTACTAGGTGGGTAGGGGACTATCTTATCTAGGTTGCATTGCATTATGTCATATTCTGATAGTGGTAGGGCTCGAGATTATTCCAAGATTTCTCACGAATATTAGCTTGTGGAGTTGAAGGGTTGGTGAGATAATTCTAGGCATCGTACTCTAGTTTTCACTTTTTCCTATATAAAGCATAATTTCAGTTTAAGAATAAATTAAATTATAATCTAGATCTCTATTTCTAACTTGAAATCATTGCATACAAATTCATTCAAAATTGAAACCAACATATTAGATGTAAGACATGTACATACCTACTATCTAGTTATTCGGGGCATGATTGGAAAATCTAGATCATGTTATCTCATCCCTTAAGTGGTCCAGAGGACATATGGGGAACCGAATATTTTATAATTGACAAACAATTGAGATCTAGTTTTGTGTGCAAACTTGTAAATAAAGTAGTACAACAATTCATCAAAAATCACCTTATTCGAATGGACCACAAAAGAAAACTAACAATATTGAATCCTACATATCCATATAAATGTACTTGATGCAATTTCATTTATTTTTTTAATGTTGTTTACAAACATCATAATGGTATGGCATCTTCAATTATTCGTTCATGATCATCTTTTGTCGTTTTCCATTTTCTAACTTTATTTTTTTTTATTGAACCTCTACTAACTTTATGTGTGTTGCACATACCAAATGACTGTATTGACAGCTTATTAAATCCGGTTGATAGTCTTGAACGTGAACATGACTTTTGGTTTCATGGGTTTCCTCGAAAAAAATAGTCTTTCAATATGATGGATCCTCTTTCATATATAAAATTGTTATCATTATAATCCTCCAATAACCTCATCTTTTTTTTCTGTGCACCACATCAAATAATGTTTAATGTTTTCATCATTGTCTACAGGTGCAACCACAGCAAATACATCTCCTGCAAATAAAACCACATGTGCCAACAAAAAAATCGTTAGATAAACATGCACAATTATACATACTATTTAAATTATGATTTGTATATATTTATATCTAGACACGTACATGTCTATGTATTGTTTAAACATAAAAAAAAAAAATTGAAGAATTGTACAATTCATTTTACCTTCTCTAACAAGATCAGAAACTCTATCACCATCAGTTGACATTGTAGTTTCATTTGATTCCATCTCCTCTAAGCTTGCAGGTGGAATTTTCCCCTTTGTATTAATTTATCTATGTTCCCAAGCTTTAACATATTTTCCCATTTCATTTTCATAAATCTCATTGGATTTTGTATCCTCTATGCAAATTGAACAAAAACAATATGCATTTCTTTTATCAAACACATACACATTTTGATAGAATTTTATTTTAATTGAATGCAATTTTCGAGTCCCATGTATTGTATTGGCTTCATATTGGATCGATCTATCTACATCTTGGATTTCAATATGCTAAAAATACCTGCACAGTTGAAGAATAATTTATTAAAATTAAATAAATGTCAATATATATGGTAGTTATCAAGAAAAATTATTGATTTTAATCAATAAATTTCATACGTGTGTAACAATAGCACAAAGACAATATGAATAGCATCCAAAACATATATTGGAAATGACACAAATAGAATTGTTCAATAACCTCAAAGAGAAATGCAATCAAGTTAAAATGTCCATCAATACATTTGTCCAACAAAAACCCTGGTATGTTAAACCCATCATTGTTTGTGACACTTTTTGTTGTCGTTATCATGTGGAATTTAAGTTATATTACGACATTTTATTTTTTTTGGTAAAACTTTTTGGGCAAGTTCACCTCCTCCTTCCACAATCCGGGAATTTAGTGATTTTAATCAAGAACTCCTCTTCAGCTTAGTCCAACTTTTGTAAGAGTTGACTCCTTCAAATATTGTCAGTATGGTTTCAGAACTAATACCAACATTTTTACAATTGAATGGACTTTCATTTGATACAATTTGTATTCAATTTAATCATTTTTTAGTATTTTTAATTAATTTTATAAAAAAATGTCTGCAGAATTTCTTTAGATGACATAAGGATTCGGTAAAATGAAAAACCAATATCTGCATTAATACATAGTCAAAAAATATGGAAAATTTATATTACGAAACCTTTCATTGCCCTCTTCAAAAGGGTATTTTTAGATTTTACTTTTAAATCAAAATTAAAGCACATACATGGAGTCTCACTAAACATGTTTAAAATATGCAACTTTTTCAGATTGGTCAAATTCAAAAAATTGTAGAAATTATAATATTCATTAGTTAGATTCAAAACTATAGTCATACTTTAATAGAGTCTCTTTGGATTGTTGAAGCATATTTCATTTTTCATAAACACAAGTTTAACAATGAATATATTCACGTCTAAAAACATAACTCATTATCAATCACTTCATTTTTAAGGAACATATTGTCAAACAAACGCTAAATTCACATATCAAATGTCAATAAACAAAATTCAAAAATAGTCAATAGAAAGCTAACAAAATTCATGACAAAAAAAAAATTACTGTAGAGTGAAATTATGAATTAAAAAAATACTTTTGTTTACCAAAAGTTGAAAAACTTCTAAAAATACAATTTGTTTTCTCAAAAAAAAAAGGAAAATAGACACCTAGATTCATGATTTTACCCACAAAAGCCTTCAAGAGGGAGATTTAGCATTGATTTACATGTCCTTGACACTATTCTTACTAACACTTTATGCATTTTTCTTTGTGTTTTCATTTTATGGAACAAGTCCCTTTTTCTTTAGATTTTCGAAGACAGTCTAGGGACTAGGGGCATTGGCCTCATAGTGAGGTGGCATTGCACAAGCTTTACATTTTTGGCTTTAGATTTTATTTCTCTTCACCTCTAGCCTTTTTTGGATTTATTAGTTCGGGATTTCTTCATTAGACCTTTCTTTTAACATTCGATAAGTCATACATGATCATGATAACTTTTTTATGGATGGGATGAAATGAAACAAGGAAAGTGGAAAATGTCTAAGATTATTAGGAAGTGGAAAATGCTACATTGGCTAGTTACCCAGTAGTACAAACTGACCCAAGAAATGACAACACTTCTAAAGGAAAGATATGGTCCCTTGAGGTACAATGAGGAAAATAATAAAACTATTTACGTTATCAAGTGCTATCGAATTTCATTTCAATGTTTACCACTTTCATGACTAACTAAGATTCAGTTATAGCATCACATCCAAATGAAACACCAATACATGGAATATCAAGATAGATCATAGTGAAACCACTATGTACCATCCAAAGTGCATGTGTCATCTAAGGAGTGAGGGATGAGGATCAAATATACCACAACTAAGCTAATGCAATCATGCATATGATGGAGATAATGAGAAGAATTGTTTCATTTTGGATAAGATGAGAAAGATAGTTCATACAGAACATCAGCATGGCACCCTATGAGGGTACCTCTGAAGTTGCCACCCCTTGGGGGTAACATCTGGCTCCCACTCAGGGACATGCACTCTAATGCTAGAATGTATGAGAACTCCATAATCTCTTGTAGACCTGTGATATACACATCATCTAACTCAACAAAGGCATAAGTAGGGGTGAATCTACCACCCCGGTGAGATAAATAGTACTTTGCATAAATCAAAAAAAATCACTAAGTCTAAGCATGAAAACATATGCAAAAAATTATTCTAAGCCAAATCAAATGCATCAACAAAATCAATCAAGTAAGGCATAAAAATAAACACACAAATGAAAGAAAGAAAATGCATAGAAAACATACATGCATCCTACATTATTGCTCAAAAGAGATTATTCATCATGGATGATGCAAGAGTGGCTAATACAAAATGTGTTTAGTGAAATCACAAATCCAATGCAACCATCTAATGAGATATTCATCCTTGGAAATCCCATCCATGTGTTGGGTAAAGAAATGGATCAAATAGATATTGGTGATAGGGGGTAAGGTATCAAGGATCAAGGTAGGATGATGATCTTGAAGTACAAACCTAATACCTAACTTCAATTGAAAGGTTGTGTCACAATTCCTCCTAATCCGATGACATATGGGGATAATGTAATTAGGTGGCAAAGGCGGCTCCAACTGTGGCTATAGTTGAACTTCCTTGTTACCCATGATCAAAGGAAAAAATAGCCCACATGTTCATGACCTAAGATCAATCTTCTTTGCTCATAACATCCTCCCAGAGGTTGATTAGGCATATGTCCATTCTTGTACAAAACTTCATATTCATAATATTTCATTCCTACCCCACAAATTTTGGGTGCCAGAGAAAAAACAAAGGTTGCATGGCTACTCAAATATTCATCCAGCATGTTCACAAATTCATTCTTGGATTGAATAGGGTCTTCAACATAATATATTCTGAAATTTTCCCTATCCAACTTCACAAAATTGCCATCATGAATGAGGATAGTAGCGTATGAAAGGTACATTTGTAGGGATTCCCCTAGGTGAGCAGCAAATTTCCTTGTTAAAAGTATCCCCCAAGAGTCCAGGATATCGATGACAATAACATCTATCAAAATCATGACATTTGAATGCATATTCAATCTCACAGCGAAATTATTTACCACACCAAGCACTTCTACTTCTCTCCTATTCATGGCACAAACATTTTGGTATGGTATTGTTACCTTGAGGCCTAATTTTTGCATTATTGTCAAAGGCATAACATTGGTTGAGGCCCCAAATTCCAACATACAATTGTGAAAGAATAAGTTGTTCACCTGCAAAGATATGTAAAATGGGTCATGTCCTCCATTCAATCCTCCTTTGTCCATGGTTTGCAAGATTATAGACATATCATGAGAAGACTCTTCCTTTCCTTCACCTAATGCCAAAATTTGCTTAATTTTCTTTCTTTGTGATGGTATTTTTGCAAATTCCAAGAAAGGGATAGAGATATGAAATTTGGAAAAGTAAGCATTCAAATCAATGTTGATATCCTCACAAGTAGCTTTTGATATGTTTGAAACATCACTTGAAGTCTTTGTTGGTTGAGTTGGTTGCTCTCTTTGTAAGATCACTCAAGGTTGTGTATCTTGAGCCTTGCGAGAACTTGGCTAGGTCAAAGGCTCTTGGGGTTGAGGTTGAACTTGCTTACCCCTTTATTGATAAGTGACCTAGTCCTTTCCTCAGATTCTCCTCTTTATCTCTTCTTGAGTGGGTTTAGGGGCTAGGGCTCTAGAAATCATAGTTTGGTCAAGGTCCATTTCCTTTTCCCCTTTAACTTGTTCATCAGAGGAGTTGGAGACAACATTAATCTCATCATAAAAATCACCCACATAGTTAATAGAGTTTCTTGGCCCGTCGTTGTGAGTATCACTTGCCAATCTAGCAGCTTCTTGGGCAACCAAACAGGTTTCTTGTTTATGTGGAAAATCACAATGGTTACACTGTGGGAAATGCTCTTATTCTACCACATTGTTTTCCTCTAAAGGGTTGGGAACCTTTTGTTCTTGATCATGCTAAGGTTCTCTAGATCTATCCCAACTACCTCGCCCTCTAGGTCGAAATCTATTTTGTTGGACTTATGTTTCTAAGTGGATTATTTTGTTCTACATAGCATGATTTTTCTATTGGAGAGTTTATATTTGTTTATTCTCTTCATATCATCAACCATAAAGGTCATCTCATTCTCAGAAATCGTAACATCGAAAATATTCTCCTTAGACTCTCTCTTAGTCCTGGAAGAGCTTGCTTGGGTGAGTCTTCTAGAGGCAAACAAATCTTTTCGACCTTACTGGTAGCTTGTTGAGCAGTTGTAATGGTTTGGGGATCGTGTTGTCTTAAGTGAAAGGCCATGTCTCCGTCAAAACAATCCAAGTAGTAAATGAGAATTGTCAATTATGGAAGCTTGATATTCTGGTTCAATTTCTGGACAATCTGGGAAAATATTTAGTTGAATTCTTCCATAGTTTCATCCTCATTCTTCTTAGTTGTACTAAGAGAAACCAGTGAATACTTATTATCCATTTTCTCACCCCGTTTTTCCATAAAGACGTTCTCCAGTTAAACAACGGTGTTGATGTTATTTGTAGGTAACAATATGAACCAATCAATGGGATCATTCTCCAAGGAGAGGGAAAATAACCTCATTAGTACATCTTGATGGACCACTTGGTATCTTCTTGTCAACCCTTTGAATGTTTTCCAATTATCCACTACTAAAATAACATTGTTTCCTTGGAAAATGGGCAATTTATCAATGGCTTTCTCTAGGATGTTATGAGGGTAACCTTGAATGCTTGCAAAGTTGAAAGGTCTAGTTAACTTAGCGATCCAACCACCCATTATGACTTGAGATGGTTGAACACTATCACTCTCAAACAAATATTGAATGTCCTCAACGATGGGAGAGTCTAGGTAATCTTCAACAATAGGGGATTCTTTGACCCTATGAATTTGATAGTGAAAGTATCTTTCAAGCTCTTGGATCAAAGGAAGAGTACTTTGGGAAAATCCTCTTGTGGGATATCTCTTAAGCACAAGTTCATGATGTGGAGTCGCCAAATGATTTTATCCAAAACTCATCAAAATGAATCCAATAATTCTAAACTCGGGAAGTGGACTTTCTCACTTGAAAACAACATCAAAACGTTACCACTCATGTTATAGATATGAGGCTTACCCATGTAATAAAGTCACCTTAGTGGATTTAGGTTAAAAGTTATGGTTTTCATCTTTGTGAGTCAAAGGTCGAAGCTTGAAGATCAGAGCTATGTGAATCTGAAATATTGAGATCTGACCCGCTATCAATTTTTCACATAAAACATAGTCGTCGGTAGAGTTAAAGGTGTCAGGTTTGATCCTTCAAGATTCGGAGAACATCGGTGCTCCTTGGAGAATTGAGGTCGTTGGTGGCGAAGCGAGAGGATCATTGATGGTGTGGGATGACAAAGTGTAGTCTGGTGATAAATATGACATCAGAAGCAACCGAGGTGCTTGGTGGGAGCACAGACACAAGCCTTATAGATATTTGAAAAACTTTGGAAGGGATTGCTAGTGTATTGTAGTTTGATTCTTTTGTGGTCGAATCGTATGTAAGGGATCGCCCTTCTCAATTTTATGATGTTTATATTATACTTCTGCACGTATATTCTCCATGGGAAAATCAGCTCCTTAGTTCTGGTGACTTGAAGCATTAGTTTTATTGGAAGCCGCACCATCTTGCAAATTCTCAAGGATGGCTACGAGGTTTATATCATTCACAATTTAGATAAATATGTTGAAGAAGAAGTGAACAAAGTGAGGGATTTAGTCGATCAGCACTTCCGCCAAAATCTTCACTTTTTCTGGGAGATATTTGCAAAAAAGAGGATATAGAAAAGGTGTTTTCATTGGCCAAATTTCATGTTGTGATACATTTTTTTGGGCCCTTGAAAGTTGTTGGTGAAAGTGTAGCAAATCCATTACATTATTTCAAAAACAATCTAGTCGGTCCTTTGAACATATATGAGATCTAGTCGGTCCTTTGAACCTATATGAGATCATGGTCAAATATGGTTGCAAAAAGGGAAAGGTCAAAGATCTAGTGAGTATAGCCATGATTGAAGATCCATTGGATGTTGACAGTGGTGAAGAATCTACTAAAGAAAAGGGATTTTATGCATTTTAAGAAGCTCATGTTATGAAGATGGGAAAATGAATTGTTGCCCAGTTAGTTCATAAGTTGTGGATCTAGGTAAAGACCCTCATTAGTTGGAGAGACACCATGTGGATTGCAGTCTACTAGTGAGGTTACGCAACATGCATGTGGATTGTTGACTAGTAATTGACTTCAGGATATTCGTGATTCAAGGGTTTGGGGATGTGGAATCCGGGAACTTGAGAATTCAACTCAGCAACTACATCGTTACGATGGTTATGAAGCAGCTTGATGGAGCTCAAACTGGTCCAAGAATTGTGTTCAAAGAAGAAGCTTATAAAGGCTTGATGGAGCTCAAACTGGTCCAGGAACTATGTTCATAGAAGAAGCTTCTAAAGGATGTTATTAATGTTTAGTGTTCAGTTTATGTGTTTTACATTCAGTATATGTATTTGATTTCAGTCTGTTATCTTTCAATTATGTACACCTTATAGGGGGGTTTTAGAGATATAAGGCTTACCCGTGTAAGAAAGTCACCTTAGTGACTTTAGGTTAAAAGTTAGGGTTTTTGTCTTTAAGTGTTTTCGTCTCCTAGGGTTAGGGTTTTGGTCTCTCAAGCTCTTTATAAGAGTGAGGACCCTTATTGTAATATTGTACCATTCAATAATAATATCGTTCAGTGTTCATGGAGATCATGTTTTCGGTATCGTAACCCTACCTAGGGTTTATTCAATTCTTGTAATAACTCAAACTCTCTCTAAGGAAATTCTTACACTGTGAAGGAGAGCTTGGGACAAAAACTAGGCAAGCCACCCACTACCACCTCAATGGCCTTGCCTTTCACTTTAAGGTTAGGGTTCCTAACTTGAGGGTATTCCTAGGGGTCAAAACTAAGTACTATTGTTGTATCTGAAAAGGGGAGGTTCAATACTTGGTTTGGCATATAGTTTGACAAGATTGATACTATCCTCTCTTAAGGGTTAAACACGTTTGGTCAAGTATGAGTGAAGAAAATGCCAAATCATAAATTGAGAACTAGTTTAAGGAATATGTAAATTAGACAATAATTTCTCATTAGAAAGTTCTTGGAACATGAAGTGTATTGATTCAAGTTAATATAACATGAGTAATAAAAGCAACGTATCATTTACCATTCATCATTCATCATCCACTAACATCCACAAATTAAATGACAAAGTTGACCAATGAAATTGTCTCAAGGAAAGCAATATTAAAATTGATCCAATGAGTCATGAAAAGAGAACAATCTTGTACTTGTGCTTATGCTTAGTGTATGAGACACTTAAACAATGAGTATTCACCATAACCATTCCCACTCAAAAATTGCATTCCATAAACCAATGTGCTATCACCATAACAATTTTTCAGTCTCGGAATTTAGCGAAGAGCTACATTGCTATGGAAGCATGATAATTTGGAGGATAAGGTCACTTATGGAAGTATATGGACAAATATAGCGGAGGCGCGAAAGGTAGGATGCAGCAATCCATAGATCTTGAAGCGGCCCAGATCAACGGCCCAAAACCATATCGGGTGGTGAAACAACGCAAGAGATAAATTTTCGAAGGCAGGTCGGGGAAACCACTGTGATTTCATTTGTGGACATGTGGTGTTCTCAGAGGCACATTGGGGCGAAAAGCGGTCTACCTAAAACCGTTTTCTTCAACCCCCGATATCGGAAGTTGATGGAACCCGGCGGACTTTAGATCACCTACTAATTTTCATTGATTTTTTCCAATGCATCTTGTCCTTGTGTTATTTTTCCACTCAGATTTTCAAACTTTTTCACCAGCTTCGTCAAGCTCCCATCACCTAAATCCTTCACCCAATGGATCATCCAAAACAGTCATGTACTCCATGAGTCAAAAGTTGGCAAATATCTCAAGCATATACCTAGCCTTAATTCTTATCTAAATCCCTTAAGCCTTAATTCTTATCTAAATCCCTTAATTCCATCACTTCATTCATTTTTACCCTTATTTTCATATTCCCGTTGAAAATAAAAAAATATTCATTTTATTAAGCACCCTTATCCTATCCACAAAGTCGTGTTAAGCCTCATAAGCCCAAAGTCCTTAGAAAATAGAAAAAGGGTTTATTATTATTAATATAAATATTTTTATATTAAAATATTTATATTAATATTTATTCCAATATTCAATTTATGGAATCACGTGAAATCATGGGCACTAATCTCAATTTATAATGTGGAAAAGTCAAAGGTTGGATGGAGGGCGCACATACATATCGGGGATTGAAGTAACGAGGAGGTTAATTATGTGAAGGCGGGTCGGGAAAACTACCGTGGTTTATTTGGTGGACATGTGTTTTTACGTGGAGCACATCGGAGGTAAAAGAAGTTTGGATTAAACCACTCCAGCCAAGGCCCGATGTAATAAATGCACCATTTATCATATGTTTAATGTGGGGAATTTTTCCATGAGTGCATTTCAACAACAAATATGGGATTTCTAATAAATGAAATTCCTCCTCAGGGTGAAAAGGTTTTACGAAGGCAAGATTCAAGTTTTACAAATTAAAGAAATTAATGTTTATTTCCATGAAAAATGTTTAAATGGGAAGATGCACGTGAACGAAGACTTGGATAATTCTTTATCCAAAGATTTACAGGAGTAAAATAAGAAGATAAAAGGTATTTTACCAAAGACGGTAAATTGAAAAAAAAACACATAGTAAATGTTTTTTCACAGTGAAACCGTAAATTGGAAAAACATAACACAGTAAATGTAATAAATGTTTTTTACAGTGAAATGGTGAATTGGGAAAAACAAGACATGGTTTTAAAAGAACCACGGGCATGAATTAAATTATGGAAATTTAATTCTACAGGATAGAAAATATTTGGGAATTATTTTTATTTCAAATATATTATTCCCAAATGTTTAATGAGAGTATGGATAAATGCAATTATATTTGAAAGATTATGAGTGACATTTCAAAGAGAACGTGGCAGAGGAAGGAGTTGAAGCATCAGAGGAATCTACAGGGATCATGAAACATTTTTTTTCTGAAAATCGTCATTTGTGGTCATTGTAGAAGCTGAAACGTTTCATTTCAGTTATTGTAACCGGTTGCACACTGAAGGAACTCGAATGGTATAAGTGTTAGAGGTTATGAGTGTATTAGTGGTGGGCAGAAGTGCAAAGGCACAAGTTCTGGTTGTTCTAAACTCTATTGTAATTTTCTAGAACTTGAATATACATGCAGAAGCTTTTGAAATCTCTAAGAAAAGATTCTAATGGTAATGATATGAGTTTTGTCTTCTTTCATTGTATGTATTTCTTGTAATATTTTATTCCATTTATACTTTCTTCTGTTTAAATTGGATAGTTAAAAGCCCATAATTCATCTTGTGATGCTCTTGGTTTAAGCAATTTAAACTATGTGTATTTCTTCCTAGTTAATTCAGAATTCATTTTATTAATGCTCTGGTGCAGTTACTTGCTTTTCCCCTTTCCTCTTACACTCTGCAAATTTCAATTTACAACTCAGATTCATTGTCTCATTTAGCCTTTATCCTCTTGAGAGTTCTACAGGCCAGTCAATGTTTTCATTCAATTTCAGAATTTTGACTCCATAGCCCAAAGTGCTCCTCCCCTTCCTTGCTAGCAACTTTATTAAAAACCCCCAAAACAAACCAAATCTAGCCACCAATTTCCAAAGAAACATCAAATGACACGAGAGAGCCCTCTCTGAGTTGAGCAGGCTAATGCTTCAGCTCTTAAGTAGGTTGAAACAGTTACCTCTGTCGTTTGTCTATCAGCCGAACAAAAATTACAGAGTGTTAACATTTTGGCGTCATTGTCGGGGACGAAATTGAAATATTTTCCCTGGGAAAGAACGACATGGTTGATTTCTAAGGTCTGAGAGCAGCAGGCACTTAGACACATATTGGTTGTATTCCTTCTCTGGCGACTCCACACATCAAAAAATCAGTTTGAAGGTGATTCCACTGGTAGAAGAATCCAAAAATTTAAATTTTCATTGGCAACTCCACTTTCAATGCAGAATCCAACTTCCAAAACATCATTGGTGACTCCATTGTCCGAAGATGAGTTCAATATTTGCAAGGTATGCTCCAATGAATCAATCTCATATTCATGGCTTTCCAAATCATATTCCTCACATAAATTGGCAAAAATATTTTCCTAAATTCGAAGATGGGAAAGGAAATGATGTTGCCTTGCACTTGATTAGATTTCACATGCACATATGTAAGTTGGGGGTTGAATTTCCTGAAGATTGTTTGATGAAAATTTTTATGGCTACTTTAGAGGGGAAAGAAATATTATGGTACGAAGGTTTAAAACCAGGCAACTTATACTCTCTTAAAGATTTCCATATAACTTTCTTTAAGCGTTATGGAGAATCTAATTCTTCATCCTTGGTGTTTGAAGATTGTTGTGAATTTTGTGAACATTTCATTAAGTACCTTGAAAAAAAAATTGGAAATGAAGAGTGTATGAATGATTAAATCATAGAATCCCTTTATGAATATTCATCCCAAAAACAAATAGTAGCCCCTCCTTTGGCTGAAGATGAAGTTGATAAAGGAATTGTTGTTAAAAGTCATTTTCCTTCTCCTGAACTTGATGAAGATATTCAGCGAGATAAAGTATTTCAAAGTTGTCTTTATTCCCCTATGAATGATGTGGTTGTTCAAATTATAAGCGGCCTCGACATGGATGAGGGTTCTAAAAATGCATCTATGGAAACTTCAAACAGTGAAAAAAAAAATGACATAGAGTTTCAGGAAAGCAACAAAATAGCATATGCCATTTTTCAATCAGAAATACAGAAAGATAATGAAGAAGCAGTGGTTTTATTTGATTCATTTGAAAATCATGGTTTTGTAAATACATCCATGGGAAATCTAGACTGTGAAATAGTTCATGATGTTATCTTTTCACATTTGCAAGAAGATTATGAGCAAGAACTTATTTCCATTCATTCATTTGAAAGTCAAAATGACAGTCCTCAAGCAAATTTCCAAAGTTCAATAAAACCAAATCAGAATTGTTTGATGAACAAGAGGATAGCCTTGATGCACATAATATGGATGTCATATTTGAATGTATGAATGTTTTTGTTGAGATGCATGGGAAAGTAGACAAACCTATTGCTTCCATCCCATTTGAAAATGTTCTTAGAACTGAAGAAATAGAGCAAGAGCAACAAACACTTATGAATGAGGCTTGTCTTCCTGTTTTTGTTCATCAAGAAGAAATGATTTTTCATGGCTTTCGAGATCCTATGGTCATCCTATTACATTCATCGTTGAAGGAGGAGTTTGTTTCATTCATAAGCTAAGATTTTGGATTCAATTTTTTCTTTCAGCTGCCATCTTTTACATTTGTCTGCCTGCTTAAGAAAGAAGTGAGCGGAGAAAAACCGGGAAGTCAAATGTTGTCATGGTTGCATTGGCATTATGATTTCACTTGATTGGTTGTTCATTTCAACAGTTAGGGTAGGTAGGAGTGTGCGAATAAGCTTGTTGGTTAAGCATTTTTCATTTTGGATTTCCAGTAGTGTGTACAGTCAAATTTTAGCGGTGTGTTCAGTGTTCAGTATCCAGTTGAGAGCATTGTGCAGAGTTTGGTTTTCAATAGACACTGATGACAGGTCAGAGACGGGTGTACACACATGTTTTGGGAGCAGCCCAATGGATCATGCACCAGGTCTACAGTTCTTTGGTACCTCGCAGGGAGGATAGCATCCCCATTTGGAGCCTATGTTATCACCATAACAATTTTTCAGTCTCGGAAATTTACTGAAGAGCTGCATTGCTATGGAAGCATGATAATTTGGAGGATAAGGTCACTTATGGCAGTATATGGACAAATATAACGGAGGCGCGAAAGGTAGGACGAGGCAGACCATAGATCTTGAAGCGGCCCAGATCAACAGCCCAAAACCATATCGGGTGACGAAACAGCGCAAGAGATAAATTTTCAAAGGCGGGTAGGGGAAACCATCATGGTTTCATTCGTGGATGCATGGTGCTCTCAGAGGCACATCGAGGAAAAAAGCGGTCTACCTAAAACCGTTTTCTTCAACCCCCGAAATCGAAAGTTGATGGGACCCGACGAACTATAGATCACCTACTAATTTGCATTGATTTTTCCCAATGAATCTTGTCCTTGTGTTATTTTTCCACTCAGATTTTCAAACTTTTTCACCAGCTTCGTCAAGCTCCCATCACTTAAATCCTTCACCCAATGGATCATCCAAAACAGTCATGTACTCCATGAGTCAAAAGTTGGCAAATGTCCCAAGCCTATACCTAGCCTTAATTCTTATCTAAATCCCTTAGTTCCATCACTTCATTCATTTTTACCCTTATTTTCATATTCCCATTGAAAATAAAAAAAATAATCATTTTATTAAGCACCCTTATCCTATCCACAAAGTCATGTGTTAAGCCTCATAATCCTGTTGATTAAGGTTGGTTGTCATTGATGTCAACCCTTGAAGAAAGCCCTGTAGCACAAAGGTTTGGGTAATGGACCCAATATTGTTTGATGTAAATATGACTCATTATTGTTTTGTCATGGTTGATAAGAAGTAAATATGAATGAACTCCAAAGTGGTTCCCTTATGGTGAAAGCCCTCACAGGAAGACGCTTTGTGGAGTAAGAGAACCCATGCTTAATTGTGGAAAAATGAGATGAAGGAAAGTGAATTTGTCAGGGAAAATATCATAGATGGATAGTTCTTGTCATTTCATTTTCGGTGGTATGTGGAACGTCACATAATTCCTCACGGTTAGAGATTTATGGCCATGAGAATTTGGAGACCCCAGGTTTGGGTAATGGACCCAAGTTTGTTTGATGGGTAACGGTATGAGTTATGATATATTTTAAGATAATACTATTATATATGGATAGTACATGTAATGCCATTTTTTGTGGTATGTATAACGTCACATAACTCCTCACGGTTTGTGAGTTATGGCCTTACGAAGTTGGAGGACCCTCATATGTCATCTAGAAGCCCCAAAAGGTCAAAGTAGTCAAAGTGGTTTAAGAGATTTTAAAAGGTAAATAATAAAGTGAAGTGAT
>ML804452.1:60519-72588 GCA_009831015.1 Picea engelmannii
TTCACATTCATCGACCTTTTTCACAAGGTCCATTTACATCACACATTCACATTTTTGAGTTTGCCACAGTTCTTGGCCAGTATAGTTATTTTTACAAACTGAGGGAAACAGGGTGTTACAGAGGGTTTGTAGTCTTGTTTTGAAGTCTGGTTATTCATGGCGCCCAAGAAGAGAAAATCCAAGCCCTTGGTAGAGCATAAAATGCAAGCTACTCTTGCAGCTGAAGAAGCAGCGGTGCACTATCAATTTAATGTCAACCCTGTGAACAAAGAAACTATGTCAATTTTGGAAGAGGAGGTTTGAACGATGTGTGCTTACACAGAGGACAAGGTTGTGGATGGGAAAGTGGGGAACATAGTTCCTAACCTGGGTTGCACCAAGAATAGGGATACCAAGTTCCACCGGACCGTGGAGCTTTATTGGCATATCAAAGCAATGGTAGCACAAGGCATAAGGCCACATGAGCCAGAGTTCAGGAAATTCATACAAAGGTTGGATGCCCTGGAACGTCAAACCATTTTTTTGATAACGATGATTTCATGGCTAGTTAAGAACCACGGTGGTGTTTTTACTATGTTCTCCTGTTGTTATGGTTTCAATGCCACAAACTTGTTAGTAGACAGATATTTTCATAAGCTCTACATTTTATATGTTTTTTTTATAGTTGGCCCGACTTCCCACAGGGAGGGCTAGCAAACTCTTAAGCCTCTGATGAACATATGACTCAACGACTAGTTATGATATTCTCTCTGTATTTTGTCCATATATTAATAGAAAGATTGCTTACTTACAAAAAAAAAGTGGTAGTAGAGTATTGTCATTGCAAGAAATGTGATTATTTATTTACAATAAAGTGTTTATATTATTCCCCTGGATGGGGTGTCAACGAGTGGGGCTCAAATGTGTCATCCATCGTCCACTTCGCCATGCATTCAAAGCTCGTCAAAGGGTGAGCAAGAAGGGTTTAATGCGACAAGCAGAGAGGTGGAGGGTGAGTACGGGGAGGAGTACGAACTCCTTCCCAACAACTGCTAAAAAGATGGTTTTTAGTGGAGTTTATGGGTGCTAGTACAGTGAGGAGACCAATAGGTTGGTTCTCGGACTGCGCTTCTTGAGGTGACAAAATATAGGGGAGGAACATTATGATGATATTTCGAAGAGGAGGAGTCAAGTTGGTTTAGGTATAATGATGTTATCAAATGGGATGAGGATCATTTTATATGTTGATCACCTGAATGAAGCTCTTGTCTAGCCTAGTCTGCTTATGAATGGATGGAGGAATTGGTGTTGGGTGAGGAGTTGGTGGACTTAGAGTTTCATCATGTCGTTGGCTCCAGGTAACCTGTTATACTATCTTTTGTTCTCGTGGTGGCTACTCAGGGGTGTTTTCTTGGTTTGGAGTGGGGGGGTTGGTTTTCCTCTAGGCTCTGGTAAAACTTTGTTGGTTGAGTCAAGGGGGGGCGATGGGGGGAAATTCAGGGAGTTATCTACCTCCATTTGGCTCTCTCTCCCTGGTTTTTTCATCCTCTATTTTGTGGTTCTTTTTTTGTCATCTTATTACTATCTTGTGAGGGAGTCTTCTGCAGGTAGGATGGTTCGTAGCACAGGCAGAGATGGGGGTGCCCATAAAAGGAAGGTTAGGGAAATTTCTAAGTAGGCTTGACCTCGAGTAATTCCTTTCATTCCTCCAAAGCAACAGGCGAAGCTTGGGAAGTTGGGAAACTCTTCAAGGGGAAAGTCTCTAAAGTGGCCAAACAAGAAGTTGAGAAAGTGAAGAAGGTTGTCGGGGCCAAATGACAGACCCTCTCAAAAAATCCAATCATGTAGGAAGTTAGGGGCTGAGTAAAAGGCCCAGTGTATTCATGGACTCGAGACACCAAGTTTTTTAAGATAGATGACACATATTGGATGGTCAAAACTCTAATTGCCCAAGCCCTAGAGAATAAGAAGGAAGAACAACAACACATCTTGCATATAATCATGATTATTGAGGGAAAATTTGAGGCTATGTGCAAAGTGGTTTTCGGGATTGGACTATCAATCTCACATGTGTTAGAGGAAGTAGGTACTTGCCAATAGTAGGAGAGATCCTCTGGTTCAAAGGGCACTCAAGCCAATTATAAAGTATTGGATGAAGATCCTCAACCATCAGGAACTACACATGAAGAGGACAAGGAGACCGATCTGTTGGTGGAGGCATTAGTGGAGGTCAAGGTCCAGAATCCAAATGCTTGATGTCAAGTTTATCTGTTTTTTTAATTTATTTAATAGCATGGACAATTATAGGCAGTTAGCTATGTTTATGGTCTCTTTTTGCCACTGTTTCTACAAAGATTTTGATAAAAATGTTATAGACAAATGTGATGATTCTCTATAGGGAGGGGCTCTGGTTTCTTAGAGGCAAGGCCCTACTAGAGACTGTTGTAACTTTTTCTTGTATATATTGTATATAATATGAAGAAGTAAATATGTTTCTAGTTTTTTCGTATCTATATCATTGTTACAAGTGCAATTCCAAGTTATCACTATATATTTTTGAAAATATCCTTTTTATATTTGAGTAATGTCTATTTAGCTTAAAAACAATTATTTTATAATATTTACTCTATTTTATTTAAACATTATCACAATTTAATTTTTCACCTAAACAGAAATCTCATACATCACAATGATAATAAATTGAGTTTTTATAGGATTTGTTTTTGTTTCTAATTCTCATACATCATAATGATAATAAATTGAGTTTTTATAGGCTTTGTTTTGGTTTCTAATATTTTTTTTCGTGTAAGGGGTATTTTTACTATCCATTTTTATAATATTATATAATTTAATTTGTAAATTTTAATCCTCTATCTAAATTTGTTTTCATTTTTAGTTTAATTTTTTTTTATTATTTTAATTTTTTCTTTAATTTAGACAAATTTCACGGTTAAGCCAACACATCAAATTGGTGTATGAGATTCCGTTGTTTGTGGGACAAGGGACCTTTTTTCGCCCAACGATTTGAGTGATAAAGTCTACAAAGGTATACATACCCTACCCCCCTCTGAATTTGAACCTGTGACCTCTTAAGAAGAAACACATGTTTTTAACCATTAGACCCACTCTAATTGTATTATTTTAATCTACTTGTTTTTAATCTACTTGTATTATTTTAATCTAATATAACTTGCTTATATTAATTTCCAAATTTTCATTAATATTATTTATTTAATGTAAAGAAATAATTATGTATTATATTGATTTTATAAATTTTTTAATTAATATTTAATAGTTAATTTTTTCATATCTTATTTACTTGGTTTAAAGGTTCACTTTTATCTATTTTTTAATAATAGAATGTCCACTAAAAATTATAACATTTTAAAACTCTAATACAATTTATTTCTAACCAAAAAAATATCATTACAATTATTTAAAATAACTTTAAAAAATTAATAAACAATGATTAATTTTGTTTTCATAATTTTTCAATTCATAAAATAATAAAATAAAAATATATAAGAAAATTTGTAATTTCCTTACCTTCATAATACATCAATGGTTGAATGAAAAATCTACAAACATTTTTTTAACATAGTTAGTAGAAAGAACGAGTGTTGTGTGGTAGCATAGTCCTGCCAAGTAGATTTGGTTATGGAGATGATAGTTGGCAGCTTATAATTATTCATGGTGATGATTTTTGGAAAATGGGGAGAGTTGAGGAATATTGTTAAAAAAATAGAAATTAACAGTATGGTAAGTAAACGGTAATTAGAATAGATGTTTAAAAAATATTAAAAAGTTATGTTCAATTGTTTTTTAGAAATGAAATGATAAAGAAAATTGTAAATATTAAAAGGTATATTGAAATTACATTGAATAGTAATTTAATAATTAATGTGCATTGTCAATCCTTTTGAACTTGTGTGGTGAGTTGTCACTAAGCAAATCATAATTAATTTGCATTGGGAAGGGCGCGAAGGTGGCAGGTATGGAAGGGAGCGATAAATGCTTTGAAACTTTTTGTGAATCGAGGTAGAATGAAGCTTGCGAGTTCGAGTGCGGGGTGGAATTGTAGAGCAAGGAAGTTTTGGGTGCAATATGTATATGACGGAACACGGGAATGAGAGTTTGATAGCGCCAAGCCAGGAACTCGGGGCCATAAAATTGGGTATGGAAAGGAAGGGCAGTTTGTCGAACTCCCCTAAATCACGGTTTAATGCGTGTTAATGGAAGATGTCCTCAAGGTTTTCACTTATTAGTGCCATTTTTTTTCGAACATGTGTGTTGAGTTGTCACTAGTAAAAGCATAATCAATGTGCATTGGGAAGGGCGCAAAGGTAGTGGGGATGGAAGGCAGTGATAAATTCTTTGAAATATTTGTGAAGCCGAGTAGAGTGAAGTTTGCAAGCTGGAGGAATTGTAGAGCACATAAGTTTTCGGTGCAAGATGTACATCACGAAATTGTAGATGGCAGAAGTTTTGGGTGCAAGATTTATAATAGCGCCAACCCGGGGATCGACGACTATAAAGTTGGCTAACTATGGAATTGTAGATCACTGAAGTTTTGGGTGCAAGATGTATATCACGGAACAGGGGGAAGGAAAGTTCGGTTACGCCAACCCGGGAACCGACGACCATAGAATTGGCTAGGTATGAAAAGCAACAACGATCGGTCGGACTCCCGTAAATCATGGTTGAATGTGTTTCTTGCTTATTAATGCCAATAAGCGAACATGTGTGTTGAGTTGTCGCTAGTAAAAGCAGAATGAATGTGCATTAGGAAGGATGGGAATGTGGAGGGGGTTGAAGAGAGTGATAAATGGTTTGAAATTTTTGTGAACCCGGGTATAGTGAAGGTTGTGGCCATAAAGTTGGCAAGTATGGAATTGTAGATCAGAGAAGTTTAGGGTGCAAGATGTATATCGCGGAACACGGGGAATGAGAGTCCGGTTGCGTTAACCCGGGTACCGGCAGCCATAGAATTGGCTAGGTATGAAAAGCAGCGACGGTCGGTCAGATTTCTGTAAATCGTGGTTGAATGCCTTTTTTGTTTATTAATGCCAATGAGCAAACCTGTGTTGAGTTGTCGCTAGTAAAAGCATAACGAATGTGCATTGGGAAGGGCATGAATGTGGTGAGGATTGAAGAGAGTGATAAATGGTTTGAAACTTTTGTGAACCCGGGTATAGTGAAGCTTGCTAGTTCGAGGAGCCCGTGTCAAATTTTAAATGATGAAAGTGTTGGGTGAAAAATGTATATCACGTAAGTGTTGTGTGCAACTTGTATATCACAGAACAGGGGGCATAAGAATTTGATAGTGCTAATTCGCGACCCTGCGGTGAGATAATTGACAAAGTGTTGAAAGGGACGGCGGTCGGTCGGGCTCATGATGTGACGATATAGATGGAGATGAGGATCTGGCAATCGGCTAACCCGAGAACCCGTGACCAATCCAGGAGTTCGAGAAAGTCAGGTTCAAGTTTAAAGAGATTTTGTCTATATTTATTTAAAATGTATTTATATTAATGTATCTTAATAGATTATTTGTGGTCCAAATGTAAACCATGTTCCAATTTGTGGAGGAATTGTAGACCACTGAAGTTTTGGGTGCAAGATGTATATCATGGAATTGAAGATGACGAAAGTTTTGGGTGCAAGATGTATATCGCGGAATTGTAGATGACAGAACTTTTGGGTGGAAGATTTATAATAGCGCCAACCCGGGGGTCGGTCAGACCCCTGTAAATCGTTGTTGAATGCGTTTTTTTCTTATTAATGCTAATAAGCGAACATGTGTGTTGAGTTGTCGCTATTAAAATCATAATGAATGTGCATTAGGAAGGATGGGAATGTGGCAGGAGTTCAAGAGAGTGATAAATGGTTGAAATTTTTGTGAACCCGGGTATAGTGAAGGTTGTCGCCATAAAGTTGGCTAAGTATGGAATTGTAGATCATGAAAGTTTAGGGTGCAAGATGTATATCATGGAACACGAGGAATGAGAGTTCAGTTGTGCCAACCCAGGAACCGGCAACCATAGAATTGGATAGGTATGAAAAGAAATGACAGTTGGTCAGACTACCGTAAATCGCGGTTGAATAGCGAACCTGTGTGTTGAGTTGTCACTAGTAAAAGCATAATGAATGTGCATTGGCAAGGGCGGGAATGTGGTGGGGATTGAAGAGAGTGATAAATGGTTTGAAACTTTTGTGAACAACGAGTTCCAGGAGTCCGAGGTTGAATTGTAAATCACGGAAGTGTTGGGTGCAAAATGTATATCACGAAAGTGTTGTGTGCAAGATGTATATCACAAAACATGGGGCATAAGAATTCAATAACGCTAAGTTGAGACCTAGCGGTGAGATAATTGGCTAAGTGTTGAAAGGGACGGTGGTTGGTCGGGCTGATGATGCGATGATATAGATGGAGATGAGCTAGCCCAGGAACCCGTGACCAATCCAGGGGCTCGAGAAAGTCAGGTTCAAGTTTAAAGAGATTTTGTTTATATTTATTTAAAATGTATTCATATTAATGTATCTTAATAGATTATTTGTTGTCCAAATGTAAACCATGTTCGAATTTGTGGATGAATTGTAGACCACTAAAGTTTTGGGTGCAATATGTATATGGTGGAACTGTAGATGACGGAAGTTTTTGGTGCAATATTTATAATAGCGCCAACCCGTGGGTCGGTCGGACTCATGTAAATCATTGTTGAATGCGTTTTTTTCTTATTAATGCCAATAAGCGAACTTGTGCGCTGAGTTGTCGCTAGTAAAAGCATAATGAATGTGCATTGAGGAGGGCGGGAATGTGGCGGGGATTGAAGAGAGCGATAAATGTTTTGAAAGTTTTTTGAACCCAAGTATAGTGAAGCTTGTGAGTTCTAGTAGTCTGGGGTCGAATTGTAAATGATGGAAGTGTTGGGTGCAAAATGTGTATCACAGAATTATTGGGTGCAAAATGTATATCACGAAAGTGTTGGGTGCAATATGTATATCATGGAACATGGGGCATAAGAATTCGATAGTGCTAAGTTGGGACACCGCGGTGAGATAATTGGCTAAGTGTTGAAAGGGACGGTGGTCGGTCGGGTTCATGATGTGAATATATAGATGGAGATGAGGATCTAGTAGTCCGCTAACCGGTCAACCCACGACCAATCCAGGAGCTCGAGAAAGTCAGGTTCAAGTTTAAAGGGATTTTGTTTGTATTTATTTAAAATGTATTCATATTAATGTATCTTAATATATTATTTGTGGTCCAAATGTAAACCATGTTCGTATTTGAAGGATGTTTTGGGCTCGCAAATTTTGCTCAAACCCATAAGCAATAGAGAAAAAAAATATATGACTTAACATTTTATATGGAAGCATATTATAAAATATAGGAAGTTGCAATATATGCACAATATAAAACATGAACATGTACAAGGGAATGAGTTAATTTTAAGAAGAAATACAAATTTCAAATAACAACACCAAACATTGAAGATCACCATAGAACAACCTCAAATATTTATATTTAGATAAACTCGGTCACAAAATACATTTGAGAATATTTCCTAAAATAGTTGTCTTGGAATTTGTAAAAAAATATATAGTTCAGTACATATTCTGTGAAATAAAAATGCATTTGTCAGAATGACTGGGATTGGGACTGTCACATAATACAAAGAAAATATGTACAAGAATGAAGTTTGTAGAAAGAAGAAAGTCAGTGATGGAAAACAACAACACCTAGCAAGAAGAAAGAGAAAATTGTCAGTCCTTAGTTAAAGCTTTGTTAGAGTAACTGGATGAAGACAGAAGAATGTGATCAATATCAACTTACTTTGATGGTGTCCCATGCCTTGTCATTTGCTCGCTGATGTCCTTTTATGGCTTTCCTCGACTTTGACCTTCATTGGTAATCTGGTCGACAACCTTTTTGAACCATTCTTCGATGTAGCTCCTCATGGGCGCCACGTTGATTTCATGCTAGATTTTTATATTGAAGAATTCACATTCCAAGTCCCTTAGATCAATAGAGAGGTTGTGAAATGATTCTTGAATATCTTGGTTTTTAATCGAATAACCGACTAGCCAGTTTTTCACGTCATCTTCACCATATTCAAGAATGCCATAGAAATGTTTAATTGACAGTCTTTTATAGATATGAACTTGATCATCAAATGCTTGCTTGGTTAAAAAAAACAAGTTGAATATCAATTTCGGGTCTTGGACTTCATTGGTGTTGGAAGATAGATCTATCTTAGTTAGCTTCTTGAATAGTTTGTCTCTTCTAGATATGGCCTGGCTACATGCTTGAACGATACCATTCAGGTTTTTTACCTTTTCTTTCCATCATGCGTTTAGCTAGTCTATTCGATCTGGGGAAGGGAGATCCTCCTGTCTTCTTCTGAATTCCTTCATACCAGTAACTTTAACACCAAATGGTAAAACTGCATCGAGGTAGAAACCTTCCTCGTTCTTGAGATCTACTTGCAGATACTCATGAAAAGCATCTGCTCTTGTTCCAAAAGATACCATATTCTTTGACATCTCCCAGGATTCTGTTATTAATTCCATTCTTCTGTTTATATTCTTTTCCACATAGACTCAGGCCAATGTGAGAAGGCTTGCTGATCCTTTTAACTTTATCGCAGGTGTGGTGGGCCAAATCATTGCCAAAGGAGTAGCAAATAGTGGAAGAGGCATTAGAGTTGCCTCCAATTCTTTGATTCCCTCCTTTAACATGATGTTTTTCGTTTCAAGGCCGCTAATAGAGTTGTCTAGAGCGTCTCCAGTTGCTCGGTGTATCTGGGAGATCTAGGAAGGGTGCATGTTGCATAGGTTGATCTCTGAACAAGATTTCCCTTTCTTATTCTTTACATCTCTCTTTTCAATAACCAATTTTTTGGATTCATTGTCAAAAACAATGCTTTGAAATGCAAAAGACTCTTCTTCGTCCAATGTATCGATGCCAATTATTTCCATCCCATGATTGTGCGGAGCAGTCCTCTCTAGTTGGTCATCGTTGGGGAACATTTTGTCAACGTAAATTTCTAGCTCCATATATTCGAGGGAGAGATCGTGGATATCAATTTCTCCCCTCGACCCCTCCTATTCTTAGACTATTGTTTTCTGTTTTTTGCTCGCGAGAAGTTTGTGAGAACTTTCAATTTTGTCGGAGGGAGGGTTCTTATCTCCTCCTCCGCCTGTAGAACTGTGTGTGACTTTATTACTTGGGTAGGTCGTTGGAGTACTACTCCGAGATGCTATGATCTTGGGTGTGGAGGTAGGGGATTGGGAACTTTTTTCACCCGGGCCTTTTCATTTCTGCTTGTACGAATCATTGGAACTGACACCGAGTTCATTCAAGATAGTGTCAGTGAAAGAACTGTTGAAGTGGCCCATGAAACCGTCAATCTTGTTCATATTCTTGACCATGAAATCCACGAATTTCCAAGGCAAAGAGATGAATTGACTTTTTCTTTTTTCATGGGAAAAATGAAACCAGTAGATGTACTGCCTTGCTATTCTAGCAAAAAACATTGTACCAGATATGTGACATGGAAGGAAGCAAGTATTTTGTTTGGACCCAAAAATCCTTATAACATTATAGTTCTCCATTTCTTCTAGTGTGCCCTTCCTATCTAGGAAGTTGGTCACCTGGTCAGACAACCGAGGAAAATACTTTCCAAATATCAATGCTTTAAAAACTGAAACAAAATCATTAAAGACTTTATAAAAATGTTGGCAAGCATCGTGTCTCCATAATATCTGGTACGAGAATGTTACTGGGTCAAATTCACAGTTCAACTTCTTACACATAGATAGTCCAGGGAATGGACAACAATTTTCCATCGCGAAAATTAATTAAGATGACAAAGAATTTCTTCAGCCTTGTGTATTGCAATAACTGGGAAGAGATTTCAATGGAAATCAACTTGCCCCAATGGAAGATGGCTTGTTCCTTGACCGTAAAATATAAAATATACAGAATCATTCGAGAGATGTTGGTTGTACTTTCTTGTCCCATTATCCTTGTGAAAAGACATGAAATTTGTCGGAAAGGGTTTTTAAATGCACTAACCTATAATATGGCCATGTCTCGAGGAGCGACCATTGGGTTCTCTAAGAACTTCAGCAAGAGGTCCAATTCATTATCATGCTTCTTTAAGAACTGTTTGCAATTCTCGGCCTTGAAAGTAGGCGTTGGGTCGGGAAGTCTTAACATATTTCAAAATACTTGAGGCAATAGGGAGACTTGGGAATGGTTGCCCAATTGGATAATCCATTGGTTCAGAATATAGTTCTCAGCGCAGCACATGACCAACTCCTTAAAGTAAAAGAATTTGAGGACACAATCTGCTCCTACAATTCCAAATGTCAAGATAACTTTCTTCTGGGTAGAAGGGGACGAGTAGTAGTCATAAGCTCTGGACCACTGAAAACTCTGGTCCTTGTGCCCAAAAATATTCAGGGTATCTCCATAGAAATGTTGTCGAGCTACAACCATAAGGTGATGAGAATGTTCCTTTGCTCCTCATAGTATTTAAAATGAACGATGCAACATCATAATATAATCTCCGGTAAATCTTGGTTCAATGTGTTTTAATGGGAGATGTCCTCGACCTTTTCCCCTTTTAATGCCAATCTTTTCAATGTGTCTGGTGAGTTGTCACTAATAAAGGAATAATTAATGTGCATTGGGAAGCACGCGAAGGTGGTAGGGATGGACGAGATCTTTTGTGGACCTGGAAGCTTGGGAACCCGCGAATATGTGACAACAGGAGCTAAAGAATCGACTAAGTATGGAAAGGCAGGGTACAATGCCTTCAAAAAGTTAAAGTAAATAACAATTTTTTCGAGCTTAAGATCCACACAGAAAAAAAAAAATAAGATGCCAAAATATTGACCTTTGTCAATTTAATAGTAGGGAGGTTTAGTTGATGGATCCAAATATGGATTACTTCAGGCAACTTGGGTGCACGTGGGGTGCCTATGAGAAAAGTTAATGTTTTGATAAAGATTTGTTTATATTGCTACATGTGGCAGTAATTGTGTGATAGTATTTAGAATGAACACTGGAGGATGGTAATATAATCTCCCATAAATATTTGTTTAATGCATTTTAATGGGAGATATCGTCCATATTTTCGCTCATTAATGCCAATCTTTTCAAAGCTAATAAAAGAGTAATCAGTTTGCATTGGGAAAGTGTGTGAAGGTGGAAGGGAAATCGAGAAAGTATGAAAAGGCGGGGCGGTCAGACGGACGCAAATAGACTCATTATAGGTAGAGTGAAGCTTGTGAGTTCGAGGAGTCCAGGGCCGAATTGTAGATAACGAAAGTTTTCGGTGGAAGACGTATATGACAGAACAATGGCATGAGAGTTCAATAGTGCGAATCTGGGAACTGGCGGGCAGAAACATTAATTATGGGAAAAACATTGTCAGCTTATATGTAATATACCTAGATATCAATGTGTTATATTCTTTGCACGAGTAGTTGTGTCTGAGCGTCTGTGTCGGGCGTGCAGGGGGTTAGAGGGGGGGTGTAGGGGGGCGGAGCCCCTCATGCGGGGGTTCGGGGGCAGCACCCTCAAAAAAAAATTTCGCACCGGGACGACATATTTCCGGGACCACATTTTATTTAGGTGGTTTTTAGACACATGGTTTTTTGCCGATGGTTTTCTATTTCCGGTTAAGGAATTAGGGTTTTGGATGTCGTTGGCTCCTATATGTATATTGTATTGTAAACAATGTAACACAATGTATGAATATAATATATGCTGGATTTCCCGGTTTGGGTTTCCAAGGGAAAAATCTCTGTGTAATGTTTGCATTTGCCATTGTATCTTTTCTATTCTTTTATGAACATCTATTTACAGTGGACATTGTACAAGGTTAGAATTTACATTTGGTTTCAGAGCTGTATTGGCTTTAGGGGGACGCCTTTGTCTTCAAGGGTTTGGTTCGGGACTGTGATAAGCCTTGTTATAGTGGGAGATCTGCGGTATTGTTTTTCAGGTGAAAAGAAATGGCAAGCAATTCGAAGATGGAGATCGAGAAGTTTAATGGGAAAATCTTTGAGCTGTGG
>ML804452.1:82765-107236 GCA_009831015.1 Picea engelmannii
CCCGCATTTCTCTCGCTGCTACTGGGCCTGGGGGGGTGAAGGCCGGAATACTTTCATTTGCCGGAGGAACTTCCTTCACTTCTGTTGCTCCTAGATCTGGGACTTCATCTTCCTTCAACGCCTCAAAGCTGTTTTTATTTTCTTCATGTGTTTGGTTGTTTGTCCACATTCTATTCAGAATTGCAATAAATGTTTCATCTGTCTGGCGTATTGTAGTATGTAATTCAAATAATTTTATATTGTCTTTCCAGAAGTCACGTGTCATTGTTTTCATGTTGACCGCATCTTGTTCAAATATCAAAGAATCTTGGATGTGTTGTGCCTGGTAAAGATCCCCATAGAATATCATGTCAATGTTTCCAAAGTATTTAGTGTGCACATGTTTTATGTTTCTTAGTCAGTTGTCAATGGAATACAAGAAGGAACTTCCAATCAAAGATGCATCATCTATGAAGACAAGCTGCAGTTCGTCATAAAGCTTAGATAAGGTATCTAACATTTCCTTGCTAAGTGGAAGAAACTGTGACTTGTTAAAAGGCATAAAAAATGCAGAGTGGATTGTTGTTCCACCTACATTATATGCAACTTTTCCTGTGTATGCAACTATTAGCCCCTTTGGTTTCATAAGATTAGAGAAATTGTTTGAATCATAGATTCGTATAAGCATTTGGAATAGTGCTTTCGTTGTGAATGTCTTGCATGTTCCCACTCCTCCTGTAAGGAACAAGTGCACAGGAGTGTGCATGTTCAAGCGTTTTTTAAGCACAATGTCCTTTAGAATTGTTTGTTGTTCTCGATTTAATAGACGTATGATTCTATGGTATTCGTTATTTTCAATAAGGAAAGGATGTTTTGTGACTTGAAAACGAAGATTGATATGTTTTTCAATGCCGCCTGCTTGAGGATGAGAAAAATCTACTTGCAAGTCATATGACTTAAAGAGAGTTATAATTGTTTTACGGTTTTTGAATGTCTCATCAAGATTGTCAGGGTTTTCTAGTTCATTAACTTCACTTTCTAGATCACCCCATGTTGGATTAACATTGTATGTAAATCTAGATTCATTGGTATGTACTATAGTCTCAGAGGCAATATACACAACTTCCCATGTAGGTAAGTTATGTTTTAATGTGTTTTCATTTTCATCGAACGGAACGTATAAGAATGGTTTTTCTCTACAATAGTTTTCATAGTCAGTATATTTGTTGTATTTAACAAAGCATATCACAAAGGGATTTTTTATTTTTGATATGGGTGCACCATTTATTTTGTAATGCGATACGAACTCTGCTAAGAAGATATGCTTAATAGGAGATGGACGTTGGAGGTAATAATCAATAATAGAGCAACATAGCACATCCTCTGAATTGTCAGCCTCTTGTTCTAGCAAAGACGATGGTTTAAGCACAAATGTGTGTTTCTCAAGTGGAGATGTGTTTATGAAGACACATTTACTTGAGCTACAATTGAGGGGCACAGAAAGTCCAATGTGAACTGCTTGTTGAGCAGACATTTGTTGAAGATTAAATAATGTATTTCCAAGTGTACGTATCATTTACATAGCATCAATGTGACTTCTTTCATGTTCTTTGCGTATTCTTCTGAATGCACTTGTCATAGATTTGTCAACCTTTTTCATATATGAGGTACAATACGATGTTGCAACATATGCATTGAGGACATACTGCACATCTGTATTTGCATTCCACATAATTGGCATGTCCTTGGAGAAACTGTTGTTCCAAATATGGGAAATTTTTTGTTTAAGGAAAATTGTTGGTTGTTTAAGCGTACATTGTATGGCTTCGATGTACTCATCTTCTGTTAGATTTAGCTCTGTCAAGAAGTCATCGAAGCTCATTAACTCATCAAAGTCTCATTGTTCTATAAATGTGAACAAGGATTTAGATTTCTCAATGACAACATTGTCCTCTAAACTAAGTGGCTCTATGATTCTTGTTGTTCTCATTGGTGACACAAGAAGTTGTATCTGCAATGTGAGTTTTTTTGTTTTTTACAACTTTTTGTATGATAATGTCTATGAACTTTGGCAAGTTCTGGATCCAAATGATATGGGTTGCATGTTATGTATTTGTCCACAAACTGTTTGATCTATGAGTTGTTGTCAGTTCCATAGACCGATGCACCCTCTATCCACAATAGTACGTGGTCATGCTCACTCCCCTTATTCTAGAATTTAGTCACAAAAAAGTAGTTCGATATTTTTCCGAAAAACGTTTCATCATGGCATATCAATTGTCTCAAAGCATTTATTCTATGTCTATAGTAGCGAGTACATGTCACTGGGTCTTTTATTATGAGGTAGTCAAGGTCATGATTTTCAAGTGTATTAGTTTGTTTTTTCTGTTTCCTATTCCTATGCAATTCAAATACCGTAGCCACCAACGGATCTCGATGATGCTCTACACTTGTAAATGTGATGAAAAATGTTGGCAGCCCCAATTGTTAGATCATTGCAAAAATAGTTTTCTTTTTTTGATGAAAATAGTAAGGAGAGGTGCGAATGTTTTTGAAATCTATGTATCTAATATCAGATTTCAGGATTTTTTCTAGGTTTGCTTTGTACTTGACATCTTTGGCCAACAACTTTCTTCCTTGTAGTTGGCCTTTTCTTATTCGCACCCACATGCAAGACAACACTTGCTCCATTATTATGCACATGTTTTGAAAAACAAATTTGTTATGTGACATGAGAAGTCACCGCTTGAATGTAGCAGCTCCCATTGAACTATTTTATGGTAACTGAATTCTTCTGTAATGTCACTGGGATGTGGATCTCCATAGAACGATGTTGGGAATTTCATTTCCTCAACAAATTTGTCCTTGAATATTCCAAGTGGACGTTTCCCCTCAGCAGGTGCAATTTCGACAATCTTGTCTTGCAAGTCACGAATGTGTTGTGAGTTAGTGAATCCATGTATCAATGTTTCAGCATGTGTTTCATTCTCCAATTCATCGCTTGTATAAAATTCACTAGCAATTTCGAGAGTCTGTGCAGAGCTGTCATCCCCTTGTCCAAGAACATTGTTCTAGTTCTCATTTATACAAATGTTTTGTGCTTTGTACAGGGCCCTGGAACATAATTCTTTTAATGCTTTCATGACAACATGTACACACACTTTACCTGTCTAGTATGCATTCTTGTATTGCAAGCATCTTTTGAGATCCACAACAAATGTCATTAAATCGCTAATGAATTGTGGCAAGGATTTTGCACAACATCTAGTTGGACATGCACATTAATAATTGATCATGTTAAGCCCATTTGGGGTCATTTATAGCCCTAGGGTCTGATTTGTGCAAATACAATTCGACACAAGTCTCTCTTCAAGTTCTGTAAGTGCACTTACATCTGGTAGTGGTGTATTACATCTTATTTGGTCAGGCATTACAAAGTGTGGCATCTTTCAATTTTCAAGTGACCATTTGCATGGAAGACAAATATTGCCATTGGAAAATGTTTTATCATTTAGTGTCAAGCGAAGGTATTATGCTTCCAAATCAGGCATGAAAGACGTAGTGTTTTTTGCTAAATTCAATTGATCGCAAATTGCACATGCAATGGAAGGAGTGTCTTTGATTTGTTTCATATGGATCTGTTTTGCATATTTCTTCCGTAGGGAAGTATGCGTAGAAAGTGTTTGCTGGTTTTCATTGGTAGCAGTGCATGGTGTTGGCTCTAGCCCACAAAATGTGATCTTTTCCTCTCGGTCAGTGCCACGGCCATTGTGGGATATGTGACCATACCTATTTCTCTCACGTATCCATTTTTTCAAGATTTGATAGGTTAACTTATGCTTGCCACTGGAAACTAGTTCCACTTGTTGACAAGCCATGTTGGAGGTGGAATCGACATTTCTTATGAGCATTGCATCTTCATCGTCTCGATGATGCAAACTGTTATGTTCTTTTTCATTCGACATGTGATGTTTGTGCTCAACAGAAAAAGCGAAAATGCGATTGTGTTGTGCATGAACAATTTTTTTTAGGTTGTGATATGTCAGTTTCTATCTAGAAGGAAGCGTAGTAATGTATTTTTTTGTCTCATGTATGACCTCTTTCAAGTTGTGATAAGTTAGTCTATGTTTTTTGTTCAAGGTCAGGATGACCTCATGACAATTGGGATGAGTTTCATTCTGATTAAATAGCATGTGACGCTTATGCAGATTCGATGTGGTTTGGGTGGCATTGACACTGGACCCTGAACTGATAGTATTTCCTATACCACCAATGTATTTTTTTCTCTCACGTATGACCTTTTTCAAGTTGTGATAAGTTAGTCTACATTTTTTTGTTTAAGCCTTGTATGGCCTCATCACCATTGGGACGAGATTCATTCTCATTAAATATCATGCCACGCGTATGCAGATTCGATGCGGTTTGGGTGGCATGGAAAGTGGACCCTGAACTAGTAGTATTTCCCATCAAAGGTTGATAATGGATATGTGGCGTTTTTGTTTTCAACAAGATGATGTCAATTGTTCGATCGTAGTTTGAATCAATACACCAGGAATGGACAGTGCCATCTGACAGGGCCGACCAAACCTGGATATTTACTCTGAATATGATAGATATCCAGTGCAAATAGAATCTGCCACCCTCTACATTTCCTTTTTCATATGGTAGTTCCATGTTTACAAGGTATTGTTGCCAACTTCCAATTGTCGACATATTTTCTAGGAGATATGGAGAAAGGTGTTGATGCAAGCAGCTAAAATCTTGTTGGTTGCCGCCTATAATTACATTGCAAAAGGATTGTACAGTGTAAATCTACAACGACTGCACATCGAACTCTATTGCTACCAAATAGCAAATTGCATTGAACAAACTATCTCCACCACTAGATGCAATAGTTGTCGCTATCTGCAAGCCATGACAGTGTATACGATGCATAATTTGTTTCCATTGCGATTCAAGGTCTTTGCAAATGAGGGACAAGTAAATATGAGGTCCTCCAAGATTGCATATGGATAATTTTCTATAGAGTAGTGGTTCATAATGACCACTGACAGGATTGGCATCATGGAACAAGATGCAATATGGATCGCTAGATGCAGTTTTGTTGAATAGTAGATATCTTGTTTTTCTTGTCAATGACCATATTCCAATTGATATATTGAGCCACTTGGACAACCACCGTATACAAAATGTATCTCCCCAAATTCCCGTCTCATGCGTAGGCATAATTAGAGATGCAGGCAACCGCATATTTGAAAAATATGTAGTGACATCATGTATTCCATGCAACTTTCAAAGAAAATCAGATGCCAATTCGTATCGATACAACTCCAATGCCTCAATGTCGCCATTTTTTAAACATCCCAAGAAATAATCTATCAATCCATAGTGTAGGTCGATCGAGGAATAACGAAAATGCAATAGAACCTGAAATGCATCAAAAAGGCAATCTCCTACAGTATAGGAGAATGCATCCAATCTAAAAAGCCCATTGCTATGCAATACCTAGTCAATGTTTTCATGTACAATGGAGTCTGTATCTATTTCATAGGAATCAACATCTATTACTTGTTTCATCTCGTAAGCTGTGATTTTCAAGATGTTTCTTAGTTATATTTAGTTTATATGCAAACAGAGAAAAAAATAAAAAAAAAATAGAAAACTATAAGTGCGAAACTGCATACTAATTCCGCTATGTATCCTTCAACCTTCTTCTTGACAAATTCAACCCCCCTAGTCGCTACATCATATGAAAAGCAAACAAACATACAATGAACAATGAGCCAAATAGAAGAGACAACACAAATGAAATAACACTATAAATTTGTTGAGCACAAAGATCGAGTATTCAAGGTATATCATTTTTGAACCTATTCCTGGCATGCATCCTACAATCTTTTCAGTGGCAGAAGATGATTTGCAAGACATAAGGACAACACAAAGGCAACAAGTGGACGGAGTTTTTGATTCAGAGAATAAAAGCATGCCCTGTCACAAGACCCTGGAAGATGCTTGCCCCCTGTGACAACTCCGAATTCGTTTTCTAAACCCCTTTGCATTGCTATTTTGGAAACAAATATGGCACGATATCCAGGACGTGGAAGTTGGCATATGTGATTGGAAGGGAACAACCTCGAAAAAATGCACCAAACACATGGTTTCCAGGAACAAAAAATAAGAGGAGAACATCTGGTTTTCTTTTTTATATTTCATTGTAGCTACGACAGATGTGGGTTCTGTGTCCAGCATCGACATTCAAAGAGGAACAAGACGTTTCTAAAGGAACAGACTGGAAAAAATGCACCAAATGTATGGTTTCTAGCAAAATAAAATATGAGAAGAACATTGGAAAAAATGCACCAAACGTACGGTTTCTAAACATAAAATATGAGGAGAACATTGGGAAAAATGTGCCAAACGTATGGTTTTCAGGAGCAGGAAAAATGAGGAGTTTTATTTTTTATATGTCACTATGGCTGCGACAAAGGCAAGTTCTGTATAGAAAATTGACGTTCAAGAGAAAGGAAAAGATTCTAGTTGTAGCAACCACACAAAAATATGTTATGCAACAAGATTTTGAGCCAGGGATTCCTAGTATTGAAAATTATTGCTTGCAAGCTGCAAATAGAAAGAAACAAACAAGGAATAGAAACAAAACCATGGCACAGAAACTTACTCGTGAACGAGGGATGACAGAAGTGCAGCTCCAAACCCTGCAAACTGCAACAACAAGTCCAACTGCTTTCAAAGTTGAAGAACAACAAACTAGTGAACAACCATGAAGAGGTCCAACTGCAGCTGCAAGACCTCAACTTTGCAAAGTTGAATCAAACAACAACAAGCAACATCGAACGAACCAACGAACAAGCATCAACCAGTGAACCAATAATGCCGGTGAAGAACAATATTTCCCAAATTAACTACAGACAACACTGTATCAAAAAATCAGAGGAAACTGTATTGTAACACGCATGTAGAGTAAAATTTAAGGCTGCGAGGCCCGTTAGGTAAACACTTATGGTTGTCAGAACCATCGAAGGGCATCGCATTGTGCAAACATTTAAGAAAGAATGCAGTGTGGCAGGCTTGTTTACATACACAATAATGAAAATGCCTCTCCAAGTACGCAACAATAAAGAAAAATCAAACATAATAATAGTAATAAAAAATAATAAAAATAGTTCGAACAATGGAGACTATGCTAAAAAAATTTACTTAGAGGACAAAGTAATATGAAAACTGACTATCCATGCTCAAAACTTTGGATATCTAAACATTTCAATATGAATAGTACAAATTAAAAAACATCGTAGATGATAAAAACTTTGGATATGCCAACATCTAAATCATTGGGAATAGTGAAGTTGGAAATAAGACCTCAAATCTATCATCCAATAAGATCATGACATATATGGGTTTTTTTATTATATAAAAAAAATGTTTTTAGTTATGTAGTTCGAACAATAGAAATTATGCAAAAAATTGTAGTCAAATGACAAACTAATATAAAGTCAACGAATTATCAATCACTATAAACTTTGGATATATAAACATTTCAGTATGAATAGTACAAATTCAAAAATACCGTAGATGATAAAAACTTTGGATATGCCAACATATAAATCATTGGGAATAACAACGCTGGCAATAAGACCTCAAATCTATTATCCAATGAGATCATGACATATATGGGTTTTTTTATTATATAAAAAATAATGTTTTTAGTTATGTAGTTCAAACAATAGAAATTATGCAAAAAATTGTAGTCAAATGAAAAACTAATATAAAGTCAATGAATTATCAATCGCTATAGTCCCTCTATGCCTTCGACAGGGACTAATAAATGAAGACTGGTTTCTTGTAAGATGGGTGAGAATTAAAAACATTAAATATGTTGTTGCATTCAAAAAATGTGCACACATGTTATTGGTTTGGGTATCACACACATTGTTCCATGGATTATATGATGACCATCACACAAATATATGAGAATAGGATTGTAGTCGACTTTTTTATTCTTACCTTTCTAGATGAAGGTGGTCTCTTTTGTGTTCTTTTTGTTATAGATTACTTACTAATCCAACAGAACAATAGGTTTTTATAATGGTTTCCAACTACATCAAATGAAAATTCTCTTGTGATAGTGGTACTATAGTAGTATAGTGGAGAATGTGGAGACTCCACCAACCCTAGTTAGCTATGGCACATGCATAGAAAACAAACTATCTTTCTTAGTTTAACTTACTTAGACTCCACCAACCGTAGTTGGCAATGGCACATGCATAGTTAACAAACTATCTTTCTTAGTTTAACTTACTTATTCCCTTATCACAAGAATCTAACAATTTTTTGCACTCAAACAAAACATGTCAATCACCTAAGAAAATGCTAATTATTCTATCTAGTGCGATGAATATGAACAAAAAAATAATAATTTCACATGAGCACAAATATTTGTTAGTTGTCAAACAATTGATAAAGGATTTTGAATTATTTCAAATACAAAAAACAAATAAAAAATGTCTCACCATTACTTACACAATGGCACTAAGGTACATATAAATGGTTATATCCACAAGCTATGTTACTTCGATCCACAAGTTGCCCCCCAAGCTATTGTGCTACTATCAAAATTACAACATTTTACAATATATTTCTTACATGTATGATGCAATCAAACTTATGTTGAAACATAGGGGTTTTGCAATAGTAGATCACTAAGAATCCAAGAAGAGTTGATGGTGTTAACTAATACCATTATAGAATTGAAGCAAAAGTAACACCATAATATAGCAAAAAATGGATTGTATGATAAAAAAAAAGATCTAAGATTATCTATGTCTAATCCAGCGAGTTGAAATTGCCTTAGTCGAATAGCCGACCAAACATTGCATTATCAACTCATTGTTTAATTCATGCCCATAGACTCCAAAGTTGGGGTTAATCGTAAGTTCTAACACCCCATTGTCAACACAACTCTTTAGAGATTCAAGAGGTGACATTATTGTTTCTCGCCCTCCCCCTATAATGATAGCATCTTGAAGCCCAAACAAACCAAGGTTTCAAAAATTTATCTTTAGTCAACAACATTGTAAATGCAACACGATCATTTATTGTATAGTAGACAAGAGACACCACAATCTCTTAGATCTCTAATATGGTAAACATGAAGCTCCACCTACTTCATCTTACTATCAATGATAATGTTATTAGTCACTTGTATTGCATTTTGATTGTCACAATACCCTACAGTGGATCCCATAAAATGAAATTGAGCTCACCCATTAGGTTGTGAATCCATTCAGTGTCAATGCTATAAATCATCACACCTATGCATTCAACTTCGGTGATCCACAAATAACAACCTTACGTTTATTGCATAACTAAACAACTGGACTAGATCCAAGATGAAACATATAGCTAGAAGTTAACTCCATATCATACCCATCATTTGCACAATCAAAATATGTATATGAAACTCATTGTTTCAAGTTCTTGATGTAATAATTGATACCAAGGTGATATGTACCCTCAATATATCAAACAATTTGCTTTGTAACATTCAAATGGTCCTCCTTCAAACCTTGCATGAACCTAGAAATCAAACTAACAACAAAGACAATGTTAGGCCACTATGAGTCAAGCAATTAAGACTACCAACAAGTTGCATGTACATAGTAGCATCAACCTTTGAAGAAACACATTATTTAATTAACTTCACTCCCAATTGAAACAGAGTAGAACAAGCCACGATTTTCCATCTTGAATCTCTTTAAAGAGCCAATGTATACTTAGATTGAGAGATAAAGATACCATCATCCAATTGCATAAATTTGATGCCAAGAAAAAAAATGTAGTAAATCCAAATATGTAATCTCAAATGTCTTCTTTGATTTCTCCTTCAAACTCATAATCAAAGTACCACTACCCCTAATGATAATAAAATGATCTACATATAAAGAAATAAGTAAAACTTCATCATTTACATGCAATACATAAACATTGGGATCTATTTCACATCATTTGAAACCAAAATGGAGATAGAACTTATTAATCTTCTCATACCATGCCCTAAGGTCTTGTTTCAAACCACATAAGGATTTCTTCAATTGACACACCATAATTCCAACCTATATAAACCTTGGAGTTGGCTCTATATAGATCTCCTTAGTGAAATCCCCATTTAGGAAGACACTCTTTGCATCCATATGATGTACCTCGACCCAACCAAAACTAGAAGCGAGATAAATAATGATACAAACAAAATTCATTTTAGCTATAGGAGAACAAGTCTTTGTGTATTCAATACCTTCTTATTGAGAAAAACCCTTCGGTACAAGTTGAGCCTTATCTTAACAACATCATTCGACATGAACTTAGTCTTGTAGATCCACCTGGATTTTCCAACATTCTTTCCTTGTGGTTGAGACACTTGGTCCTTCTGGATAACTAAGGAGATCACGTCTCGAGGCCCACAGGTCCTAGACATGGAGTACTGAGAGCCAGAAAAATTGAGCATGGCCCCAGAGGGGCCCTCTTTTCTTTAGTGCAGTCCACTTATCACCAGCAGTAGTATCCATCACACCAGCCTGGTCATGAAGTAGTGGTGAGTCTTTCTCCAATAGGTAATGAATTTGGGTATCATGGTATGTATCAATGAGATTTTTGAAGCACTTGAATATGTTGTATTAAATCCTTCTTCATTTCATGACGTTCGCTTAGAAATTATGATATTTTCCTCGTTCATACCTGGAAGGGTGACATGGTGGCCTAGTAAGTTGATTTCCCTTTAGGATGGGTTGCTACTGGGTGGATCTGTGAAAATTCATTGTCTATTCCCTCCATACTTACCACTTTCCATATTTATTCCTTTCCTCTCCCCTATCCTTGTTTGGGAATTGGGATTGGCTACACTAGGAAGGGTTGTACCTTACCTCGTTGGAAGAAGGGGCTAAATGCCCAGAGGGTAAAATAAGTTGGAAAGAGTTAAAAGACAATGTTGAAACCTTCGAGATGCTTCGCCCAGGGATCCCCGAGAAAGCAGTGAAAAGCTTCTTAGTAAGAAAAGGAGACCCATAAGATAACATAAACACTCAAGGTATTACTTGATGGATAGGGGGTCTCATCCCAAGCCAACCTATTATGACCATGGGCATGTAGTGGTATGACACTACCACCTATCTGGTCACCAAGCCAGGGTAGTGGCTCTTGGTGGCATAGCCAAGATAAAGGGGGTCTCATCACAAGCCAACCTTCTCATTTCCGTGAAATGTTTGTGGATAACACTGTCAACTCTGGTAATCAAGCCATAACAATGGCCCTCAACTATTCCCTTAAAGTACAAGATCAAAAGATCAAAAGAAATAAATCTAAGAGTAAAATACAATGAATGGGCTAGGAAACAATTGCATTTATGACAAGGTGCAACATGCCCTCTACAAAGGCACCCGCATGTAAGACTTTACATTTCCCTGTTATTACATGCACCCCATGCCACCTCATACACTTACATGACTTGGACTAGATCCCACCTAAGAAACACCCAAAACTTAAGAGAGGTTAGCCCAATAGGAAACCATGAGACCTTCTCCAAACCTAACTTGTCAAATTGCATAACGTCTTTGAGCATTTGTCTGGGTTAAGGGGGGTTTTGATGCAGATGTTTGGGTAATTTAATTATTGGATGCTATTTACATGCTATGATCCCTGTGACTTATGAACTCCTGGAGGGTGTACTTATTGTTGTTGCAGGACCTTTCCTAGTGGACAGGTACACATGAGGGAATGATTAGCTCGAATCTTCATGGGGGGCTTAAAGCCCACAGATGGATGTTGAAACCCTAACCAAGGGTAAGAAGAAATTGAAGACTTGCACTAGGAGAAATAAGAATGTTTCCTTTGGAGTCACCTTGGCATACCTAGACCCGGAGGACCTAGCCCTTCCCACATGGACGTCACCATGATAGCCCTAGACATTATCCAGAGCTAGGGTTTCATTTTTGGAGGCACTTGTGAGCCTGGTGGTACGTGTGGGTATCATCTTGGGCCTCTGCAGGCCAAACACCCCACTTTTCCAGCTCAACGTTCCACATTTAGGGCTCAACGTCACCCTGGAAGGACGTGATGTCACCCTTGGAGGTGTTTCTAGATGCAAATTAATTTTAATTATGTCAAAATTGAATTTTGTTGTAAATTGGCCAGGTCGGCCTTGTTTTTTACCTAAAAGGTCAAAAATGTATAAATAAGCATAAAGTACTCTAATTTTCACAAAACAACTTGTTATTTGAGACAAGAGGTTTGAAATTTACCCCCTATTAGGGTTATTGGCTGTAATTGTGAGACTCCACTCTTGTTTAAGGCTGATTTTTGCAACTTGGATCAATTTTGGAAGTTTTATGGTGATTTTGCATGGTATTCTAATGATTATTCTTGGTGCAAGTAAGTGAAATCTGCATTTTTTCATCTATTGAATGGCTTATTGTATGGTTTTATTTGCTCATACAAGATTATGAAATTACATGGTGTATTTAATGCTTGAAGTAAGAAACTTAAGTTGCTACTTTCTTACTTTTTATTTGCCAAGATTTTCATTAATTGATCTAGTAACTAGTGAAACCATATAGCCCTAAATTGCTAGCACTATAACGGTTTGGACTTAGTCATTGTTGCATAAGTTTTACTTCATAAAAAATCCTAAGGAGAGCAAGGCACTAGGGCCTAGAATTACCTACACCCTAGCATCTTGTCTCTTGAGGTTAAAGCCTAGGAGGACTTAAGTTACTACTTCTCCTATGTTTTTTCCCTCTTAGACTTTTGTGCATCATCATCATTAATTTGCAGCCTTAGAAGAAGTCGTCCCCCTTGACTCCATTACCCTTCAAGGCACTAGTCCTCTTCTCTTATTTATTGACAAGACTCAAATCAAACTCTCTCACTCTTTCACTTCATACTCTACTAATTTGCTAACCTAGTCTAGAAATACTAACAACTAATTTGCTATTGTCATAATCATTGCTACAACTATCATTTTGCATCTTATATCAGCCTATTAACCATCTAAGTCATCCCAGAATTTGTATGAGGCAAGGTACTATCTATAAGTGTTAAAGTGTATGTGCAATTGCCTTTCTAGAGTGCAAATTCTAAAGTTGTTACCACTGTCATAGCTGTTGTTGCAGCCCCTAACAACCCTAAATTCATCCATTAAACCATTGGGCACTTGTATTAATAAAACCATAATCATTGGGTATTGAAGTAGTGTCTTATTGCTTTATTATAGTGCTTTTATGAAGTAGTTTCCATTGTTGTCATCATCGTTAATTAATGTTGTTATAAATGTTTGGACAACCATTTAAGTCATTCATTGACTTGTATTTATCTTGAAAAGTGTGGGTGAAAAACCATTATCAAGTTTGCAAGACTATTGTATCTCTTCCATGCCATCATAACTTGCACCTTTCAAGATACATTGTTGCTACTATAATCTCACTTTCATTGTATAGTAATATGTTTAGGCAACACATAATTTGTTTAATAAGTGATTGATTATAATTGTTGCTACTAACATTTGATGTTTCATTGGTAAAGGGTAGGTACAAACCCATTCTCATTTCCCCTTGTCCTTTTAAACTTCACTTCTTCTATTGAGTGACCTAGAGAGAGGGGTGGGTTTTCACCATATCTTTTTGCCCTTCATCAACCAGCTAGGGCCTGGGACATCTCCCTTGGAGTGATGTTTTCCTCCTCCTAAAGAGAAAGAGGTACCCTATTGGGGTGAAAGTGATAGGGTTACCTCTATGTTACATCAATCTAAGCCTACTTGCCTTTACTCTTTGGGAAAGTATAGATTGTGCGATAATAGGTCCCAAGTCTGTTTTTTCATCAAGGAACCATACTTTTTAGCCATATTTTTTCCCACTCAGATTGATAATGTGCATCTACATTTGGATCAATATCACATGCATCTAACACACATGTCATTAATGCAACATTTCCCTATTGTTTCTAACCTTAAGTCTTCCCTCAATCATATGCATTCCTTGCATCAACATCAATAGTGTCAATCATCTTAGTTAGCCACTTAACATAATGAATTTCCTATGTAGGAGGTCTTTGTATTAATTTCATCACTATCAAAGGGTTCATTTCCAAGAATCTAACTTGTAGTTAACTCTACAATAACATTCCCACTATAAGTCAATCCAGTGGTCCTTGTCAATTCAAAAAATAAACTAGTCAACTAGTGTAGGTCAGTGGATTCAGAACTCCCCAAGATTTTGACTAAATTTCTACTCGAGGTACTCAAAGAACATGTCAACATAGTAGTACTTGAGGTCTGCTCATCAAACACAACATATTTTTGACAAATCACTTCCTATTAAATTCACTAGATCAAATAGAATATAAGCTTTCTAATTTTCAAAGTAATCCACCATAATACAACCATGAATCTTGGGATAACTTGTTTTGCTTACCATTGGGAATATGAGCCTGAGCTACGCATCCAAAGGTTCTGAGATGTTTGAGCAAAGGATTCCTTCCAATCTATTTCCAAGAGGTGTCACATCCTACATTTCTTTGGTCAGGATTCTATTTAGAAGGTAATTTGAGCATAAAACAACCTCTGCCTAGAAATCGATAGGCATTCCTTTTTCCCGAAGCAAACATGTAGCCATCTCATTCAAAGTCATATTCTTCTTCTTAGCAAGTTCATGTTTCTTTGGAGTACAGGGTACAAATCCCTACGATGAGTTAACATTATGTGATAAGTACCCTTCAAATTCTCTACTCACACACTCTCCTCCATTATCAGACCTCACAAATTTCACAAGTTGACTACATTGTTTTTTAGCAAATGCCCTAAATTCCTTGAACTTTTTAAAAACCATGTCTTTGGTCTTCAAGAAATATACCCAAGTGAATCTTGAAAAATCATTAATAAAGGTTAAAATATACTTTGCACTAGTGAGGGAAGGTTGATTCATTGTTTAAAGGTCCTTGTGCACCATTTTCCACTGAGTCTATGCTGTTAGAGACTTTCCTTTCTCAAAAACCTATTTTGGTGATGCTTATCAAGTACATAGAGCTCACACACACCATCTAGAGGGATTACTTTGGGAATTACATGGACCATAGTCACCCTTGTTAAAGCATATTTTATATTCCCTTAGCATTAATCTCTCACCTAAGTACTTTAGCGGTTGGTCTCATGAGCCTAATGGTCAAATTTTGACTAATTTTGACCAAGTGAGCCATAAGAGCATTATATCCCTAGATTTAATGGGGAATATGATTTATGAGATAGTGAAATCACTTTTCTCTACTTTTCCCTGCTTTTAGGACTTTAGAAAACACTTTCCTCTTCTATTTATTTTAAATCCAAACTAGGTTCATGCATTCACTCATGCAATTTGAATTGCTTCTCTTTTAATTTGAATTGTGTCAAGTACTATATTTCTCTTCATCCTTTGAGTAATTAATGAGAATTTGGTTGTGCAGTTAAAAACTTTTCTTCTTCTCACTCTCTCCTTTCTTTCTCTCTTGAAAACAAATAAGAGTGTTGCTACTCAGTAGATTTATAGATCTCTTTGGTCTCTTACATGTGATCATGAAATTTCACATGGTATCAGAGCTAGCTGGAATCTAGGAGAAGCATATTTTTTTTTGCAAGAAGAATACACATCAAGAACATCCATAGTAGATAAAATGGATCAATCCCGAAAAAACAATCCTCACTCCATTCAACTACTCTGAATGGAAGACACAAACAATTATTCTCTTGCAAAGTAAAGACTTGTATAGGATTAAAATGTGAACATAGACTAAACTCCATTCTGCAGTGGAGAAAGCAAAATAGTTTAACATGATGAATGAATCATTTGGGTTGTTGTTCCTCTAAATCTCTTGATCTTCTATTTCACTTTGAATCTGCTACTACTCCTAACAAAATTCAGACCACACTAGAAGGATTTTTTAGGAAGCAGGATGTGATTCAAGGTCATCAATTGGAGAATGAGCTCATTGCTTTGAGCTCGAGTAACTTCGACATTGTTCAAGATTTCTTCACAAAATTCAAATAATTATTAATATAGATCAAGCTATGTGGGATAGACAAGAGTGAATATCAGCTTATTTTTTCCATTCTATCAAAATTGGGTCCTGAATACTTAGAGTTTGTCTCTACTTTTCATGCTAAAAAACTAGCAATGGGAGTTGCTTGGAAGATACCTCCCATGGATGATTTTGTTGAATCTATTACCAGTGAGCAAGATAAAATTGTTCAAATGGGTTCCTCAAGTCCTCAAAGGCACATGAACTTGCAACATATGAGAATTATAGCATCAAATTCAAACAAAAATCCAAAGGCAAGAAAGACCCAGATTCGAAAAAGGACAAAAATACCAAATCTACTAAAGAGACTTCCCACCTTTGGGGGGGGAATAAAACAATGATAAGGTGAAGCATGGTTATTACAATATAGGATTTCATCCAAAACATGTATGCATGAAGAAAACAATTGATCAGATGGCCAATACCCTTTAGTAGTTCAATCTTGGTGGGAACATACCAGAAAATGCTAGGAAGAAGGATGTTGAAAAGTTCCCCGACGATAGAGGAAAAGGATGAGATGGTCATGCTTTAGTTTCAAGCCATTCATCATCAACCACAGGGATTCTTGATGTAGGAGCCTCTAATCATATGGCCACATCATAGGATTCCTTCACTTCCTTATAGCCACGTGTCGGTCCTTCCATTTTAATGGGAGATGATACCCCTATTCAAGTATGTGGGAAAGGTAGAATTATTTAGAAAATGGACATTTTCATAATGTGATGCATGTACCATTGTTTTCCATAAATATAATTTCCATATATCATATCACACATTCATGTATCGAGAATAAAGTGGAGTTCACTCCAGATTCAATAGTGATTTTAGAATTTTTTTATGGATCAAACATTGCAGTTAGGGTAGCAGATCACCAGTCCGGGTTGTATAATTTTTCCCATTTCATTCCTAAATATCCTTATGATGTAATACTAACACATGTTAATGAATTCAACAGGTTATGGAAAGAGATATTTGGTCACCTAACCTACTGCTACTTGCAACAACTTAGCAAGCAGGTTATGGTGAAAGGTTTGCCAAACATCAAATTTTATGATGGAGTTTCTCAAGGCTGCATACTTGGTAAGCATCCAAAAGAGAAATTTGAGAAGGGGAAGGCATGGAGGGCCTCTTCTCCCCTTAAGATTGTTTATAGTGACATCATGGGACCATTCCCTCACCCATACATGAGTAAGGAAAATTATGTATTGAACTTTATTGATGATTGGTCAAGGTACACCTGGGTGTATTTTCTCAAGCAAAAATATGAATTGTTTGAGTATCTCAAAGAATTCAAAGCACTTGCAAAGAAACAATCATGGAAGGGGATCAAGATATTACATACATATAATGTGGGGGAGCATGTTGTTGACGATAACAATCGCAATGAGGAATTCGCTCGCAAAGTATTACTAAAGCCTATTATTTATAAGCTAATGATATATATAATACTAGTAGGTGGGACTCCCTTGTAGATTGGAGGATCAGATGAGGTTCTTATTTGATATTTGTGTTGTTGTTCGACATTGCTTACAGGGTCCTACGTGATTGATGATGAAATAGTGGTTTTATTTGCGACATAATAGCAAATGGATAATGTATATTATGTGTTGGTTTTGATTACTCTAAGCTCTAAATTCTATATTGTATAAATGGCTTATATTCATTGTTATCACATTGCTATTAGCACCATGATTTGTTACATGTTGCACCTGCACGTCCATTGGATGTAGCTTGGGTGGTTGGGAGGAATGATTGTTACCCTCCCCACCCAGGTTCAATTCCTTGTAAGTGACATGTTATGCCCTTAAATGGGTTTATTCCGAAAATATCTGCCTCCCTATGTTCTCTCGTGGATTGCAGGGAGTTAACGTGGAGTAGCGTGCACCCCTGGTGCCGTGAACCACATTAAAAATAAATAAATAAATGTTTCACTTGCACAAAACACATGTTAGTCATGACCAAAGATAAAAGAAATATGGAAAAAATACAAGGAAAATGAGTTATCCTATACTACTATGCTATGCTACATTAAATGCTAGTGAAATTAAAAGGATTATTGTTAGTCCTAGATAAAAAATTTAGTGGCTATTCGATGTATTGAGTTATATGAAGGCACATTCGATATGTGTTATGGTATGTTTGGAAATGGTTAATGTGATATGGGGTGGCGCACTTGGCAAGTAATGGATGTTAGTTTCGATGCATAGATTAATTGAATGGATTAATGGATGGTTGGATGGCGTGTACTAAGTAATTGAATGAGTAGAGGATGGAAGCAATGTGAATTTACTGCACGTCACTCCACACCTCTCCCACTGGACGTCACCCTAGATTGGCTATTGTTTAATTGTGTTTTGCTATGGTTAAGCTCTGATTTTCAGGTGAGGAAAGAATTGCTCGACCAAGCTTGCGTTTTTAAGGCTTTTTGGTTACAGGTATGTCTTTTCCGCCATCCATGAACTCACTTTGATTATGAAATAGATATTGGCTCGGTGATGTATTGGTCTGTGCTTTTCTTGAGACTGGCAACTATGTAAACTTGTGATATTTCTATGGAATGGTTGGTTGTGAGTATTCACTGTAAATGAAAAAATTGGATAATGAAGTCACGATTTCATTGATGATTCAGTGTGGTGGAATCCATGAAGGCTCTCTATTGTCTTATGGGTTTTGGTTGGAGGGTTTCATTCAGTCCAGACTTGTTGGTCGTCTCCACACAGTTCTTGTAAACATACACAATTGTATTTGGTGTTATGGGGTTGTTGTGTTTGATTTTGAACCACATTGGGTCACTGCTATCATTTTCGCTTGGTCGTGGGCTTGTGTATGATTTTGGTTTCTGCACAGTTGGTTATGGTGGTTATTATGTCAAGATGCTTGCTTTAGGGTTGGTCGCTATTACATGGCTCTGCATTTTTACAATATAGGATTTCATCCAAAACATGTATGCATGAAGAAAACAATTGATCAGATGGCCAATACCCTTTAGTAGTTCAATCTTGGTGGGAACATACCAGAAAATGCTAGGAAGAAGGATGTTGAAAATCTCCTTGACGATAGAGGAAAAGGATGAGATGGTAAAGCTTTAGTTTCAGACCATTCATCATCAACCACATGGATTCTTGATGTAGGAGCCTCTAATCATATGGCCACATCATAGGATTCCTTCACTTCCTTATAGCCACGTGTTGGTCCTTCCATTTTACTGGGAGATGATACCCCTGTTCAAGTATGTGGGAAAGGTAGAATTATTAAGAAAATGGACATTTTCATAATGTGATGCATGTACCATTGTTTTCCATAAATATAATTTCCATATATCATATCACACATTCATGTATCGAGAATAAAGTGGAGTTCACTCTAGATTCAATAGTGATTTTATAAATTTTTGATGGATCAAACATTACAGTTGGGGTAGCAGATCACCAGTCCGGGTTGTATAATTTTTCCCATTTCATTCCTAAATATCCTTATGATGTAATACTAACACATGTTAATGAATTCAACAGGTTATGGCAAGAGACATTTTGTCACCTAACCTACTGCTACTTGCAACAACTTAGCAAGCAGGTTATGGTGAAAGGGTTGCCAAACATCAAATTTTATGATGGAGTTTCTCAAGGCTGCATACTTGGTAAGCATCCAAAAGAGAAATTTGAAAAGGGGAAGGCTTGGAGGGCCTCTTCTCCCCTTGAGATTGTTTATAGTGACATCATGGGACCATTCCCTCACCCATACATGAGTAGGGCCAATTATGTATTGAACTTTATTGATGATTGGTCAAGGTACACCTGGGTGTATTTTCTCAAGCAAAAATAGGAATTGTTTGAGTTTCTCAAAGAATTCAAAGAACTTGCAAAGAAACAATCATGGAAGGGAATCAAGATATTGCATATAGATAATGTGGGGGAGCATGTTGTTGATGATAAAAATCGCAACGAGGAATTTGCCCGCAAAGTATTACTAAAGCCTATTATTTATAAGCTAATGATATATATAATACTAGTAGGTGGGACTCCCTTGTAGATTGGAGGATCATATGAGGTTCTTATTTGATATTTGTGTTGTTGTTCGACATTGCTTACAGGGTCCTACGCGATTTATGATGAAATAGTGGTTTTATTTGCGACATAATAGCAAATGGATAATGTGTATTATGTGTTGGTTTTGATTTCTCTAAGCTCTAAATTCTATATTGTATGAATGGCTTATATTCATTGTTATCACATTGCTATTAGCACCATGATTTGTTACATATTGCACCTACACAAAACACATGTTATTCATGACAAAAGATAAAAGAAATATGGAAAAAATCCAAGGAAAATGAGTTATCCTATACTACTATGCTATGCTACATCAAATGCAAGTGAAATTAAAAGGATTATTGTTAGTCCTAGATAACAAAGTTAGTGGCTATTCGATGTATTGAGTTACATGAAGGCACATTCGATATGTGTTATGGTATGTTTGGCAATGGTTAATGTGATATGGGGTGGCGCACTTGGCAAGTAATGGATGTTAGTTTCGATGCATAAATTAATTGAATGGATTAATGGATGGTTGGATGGCGTGTACTAAGTAATTGAATGAGTAGAGGATGGAAGCGATGTGCATTTACTGCACGTCACTCCACACCTCTCCCACTAGACATAACCCTAGCTTGGATATTTTTCAATTGTGTTTCGTTGTGCTTAAGCTCTGATTTTCAAGCGAGGAAAAAATTGCTCGACCAAGCTTGCGTTTTTAAGGCTTTTTGGTTACATGTATGTCTTTTCTGCCATCCATGAACTCGCTCTGGTTATGAAATAGATATTGGCTCGGTGATGTATTGGTTTGTGCTTTTCTTGAGACTGGAAACTATGTAAACTTGTGATATTTCTATGGAATGGTTGGTTGTGAGTATTCACTTTAAATGAAAAAATTGGATAGTGAAGTCATGATTTCATTGATGATTCTGTGTGGTGGAAGCCATGAAGGCTCTCTGTTTTCTTATGGGTTTTGTTTGGAGGGTTTCATTCGGTCCAGACTTGTTGGTCATCTCCACACAGTTCTTGTAAACATACCCAATTGTATTTGGTGTTATGGAGTTGTTGTGTTTGATTTTGAACCACCTTGGGTCACTGTTATTGTTTTCGCTTGGTCGTGGGCTTGTGTATGATTTTGGTTTCTGCATAGTTGGTTATGGTGGTTATTATGCCAAGATGCTTGCTTTAGGGTTGGTCGCTATTACATGGCTCTGCATTTTTACCAACATTATTTTGTTTTTTGGGAAAACCACCAGGGTTATACCCATGCGGGTTCTCGGGATTATTACTGGCCAGTAAGGATCCTCTGCTCCTCTGTTCATAGTCTCTCCTACCTGGTGTGAATTGCCACCCTATCATACATGTTAATGGTTATATGGCCTGTGTGTCCACCATGTTGTTTCAAAGGGTTCTCACCTGTTGTTGATATGGTCAACTCCAGTCTCGTGTTTCAATGATCAAATGAACCCTTGACTATTTTCTTGTTTTTGTTGGTACTGTGCCCGATTTTGATTAACTCAATAGTCACACTCTATCAGTCATCTAGTTGACTATTATAGTTGTTAGGTAGTATTGTCAGTGGGGTTGATTATTGGTTCGTCCCTGTTGATCGGGTTAATTATAGAGTTGATGGAACAACGTTGACAATGGTTTTTATTATTGGTATTTAGTTGTTGCATTAAATATTATAGCAGTTGAATCAATAGCTTAGTATGGTTAATTGGTTGATTCGAGAAATGAAATGGTCACACAGTCGTTTCCTCTTGTGCTGTAACAGTTGGATTATTAACTCAGCATTGTTTTATGGTTTGATTGGGAGTATGCCTCTTTGCATTATGCGTTGGGTTGTATGTTTCCTACAACATGGTATAAGTTGAAATGATGGTTGTTGTTACTGTGTGTTTTAACTGTTAAATTGATTAGAGGAATGGAATCAAGCACGATTTTAAAAGAACTTGTGTCTGTGTTTGATTTGAGGAAGCATTTCATGGACAATGGTTGATGTTTTGATGTTGAGTAGAGTGGAAACAAATGACTGTGTGTCCATTTGAAATTTCTTTTAAATATAATGGGACAAATGAGAGAAAACATAATTCTTATACAGGTTGTTTTGGAAGGCATGTTATTTTGAGTATGATGACACTATGTTAAAGATTTAAATGTGAACAGTGAGCAAGTTAACACACGGTAATGGTTAAATTATACACAGTGATTTTTTAATTGATCACAATAATTATTTGGTTAGTATTGGATCATTTGCATTAAATACATAATTGTTTTATGGATTACTTAATGGATTTTTCGAACAACATCCGCTCTTTTCCCCTACCACTATTTCACTTTTTCACTAATTACAATCCCCTCGCATATCCCATATCCATTATCCACCCCCTATTCCTAAAATTTAATTACAGTTAAGAAGAAATCTATATTGTAACAATTTAAGATCGCAAGGATGGCAATGATATGTTCTTTGGTTTATGCTACAATTGATTGTTTGTTGTCTATGAGCAGTAACCATGATCTTTTCCCCCTCATTTTAACATTTTTCGCTCAATAAAACCCCTCGCATATCCCAGAATCTTTGTTCACCCCCTTCTCATTGACAACGATTAGACAATTTGTATGGATTGAATTGCATGAGTCTGATTTGTTGTTGAGCCAAAATTTATTTCATATTTTAAAAGGAGTTGTCATGTATGGTTGTTAAAGATACTATTTTCTCATCATTTATGCATACAAGAATGAGATTTTGCAGTCGAGGTAGCCATGGAAGAGGTAACCAAGGAAGAGGCAATTGGAACAGGGGCCCTAGAAGGCCAAGATTCTCCATACACTTTGATGCTGACTCACAAGAGTTAGGCCATCTATTTTAGGCTGGGTTTTTAAATTGGATTGGGAAAGGAGTGGTCCAACCTAGGCCTGAAAGGCCTCCCTTCCAAGCCCCACAGGTCCCTGGTATCCCCGTGCCCCCTCATGTCTCATTGCAGCCTGAAGTTCTCGAAAATGACGGATGGAAAGAGATTGTCCACCCAACAATCTCCCAACATCGTGGCTGGCCCAATTTGTCTTTACCTACTCCCCTAGCTATCAATCAAATTGTCCAAGTTGCCCCTATCCACTCACCAGTTCAGTCTTCCCATGCGAATAAAAGGTTGAAAACTGAGGCCCACCATGCCCCTGACAAGGGAAAAGCCACTATTGCCCCTTCCTCACCCTCCAATGGCTTTGATAAATCCGTGTCCTCCCGCATGCATTTGAGGAATGATTGCTCTCATGTGATTAGTGAGATTAGGCCTAAAGGATCAACCCATCCTAAGGCAAATTCAGAGAGATAAAAAGGTGATAGCAACAACAAGGGAAGGATTGCATCTCAGAGTGGAAAATATGGATTTTAAGTTTTTTTAATTTATTAGCTGATGATAACAATTGACTTATGGAATTTTGGACAACACATTATTTTTTGGATATATGAGTAATATATTTTGGAAATAATTTCAATTATTATTGAGATAAATTGTCAATTATGAATGTGATGATGGGAGTGACAAGGAGGGATGTTTTGTTTAATTAACTAGTTGTGTTATGATTGTTAAAAGTTAAATGGACTCACAAGGGGTCCCACCTACTAGTTATTATTTATTTAAAGAACCCTTATTATGATTCGAGATTAATTGCCGGATAATCCACAGTTGGTGTCATTTTTGTCATCGACGTTTCGAATCTGAATCGGGATTCATCATCAGGACTAATCGTCAGTTACAAAGCTTGCTGATCTTCGTCAATTAATAGTAGATGCAGGACAGTTTTGAGATTTGTAATTAGGTCGACTAGTTGTAATGTCATATTTCTAAAACTAAAAATTAAATTCAATTTTAGCGTTTTAGTAAATGAGTTAATTAGGTTATTAATAATACTTGGTTGCATTATTAATAGTACTAGGGTTTCATGTTTAAGAGTTATTTATGAGTGATTATAAGTTTAGTTTGATTTAGTTTAAGAATTAATTTTAGTGATTAATTTTTAATAGTACTAGGTTTTTTTATTTTAGATTTAGTAATAATAGTGATTAGATTGAATTAATAATAGTACTAGGTTATTTATTTAGATTTAGTAATAATACTAGGTTTTTGATAATATTAATATAGGGTCTAGGGTTAGAGTTAGATTGAATTATTCATAGTACTAGGGTTTCATGTTTAAGAGTGATTATTTTAGTTTAAGAATTAATTATAGTGATTATAGTTCCTAAGTGTAAGATTGTGTAAAACTTTTAAAAAGGATTTAAAATGATTGATTATCAAGTGTTAGATTGATTTTTAAATGATTTAGTAATAGTACTAGGGTTTTT
>ML804452.1:113858-161125 GCA_009831015.1 Picea engelmannii
GTATGTGGATGACATGTTGCTGATAGGAAACAACAAGGAGATTATCCAGGATGTGAAAACTCAGTTGTCCTCTAAATTCGACATGAAGGATCTTGGTGCTTCAAATTTCATTTTGGGCATGGAAATTAAAATAGATCGAAAAAAGAGGAAACTCTTGTTAAATCAGAGGAAATATGTCAAGACAATATTGCAGAGGTTTAATATGCAGGAATGTAAACCGGTCAAGGTTCCTATTCCTGTTGGTGTAAAGTTATATGCGGATCAGTGTCCCAAGACACACGAAGAAGAGGAGGACATGTCTCATGTTCCATATGCGAGTGCAGTTGGCAGTTTGATGTATGCAATGGTCTGTACTACACCGGACATTGCACATGCAGTGGGAGTTTTGAGCAGGTATATGTCAAAACCAGGGAAGGAGCATTGGACAACAGTAAAAAGGGTTTTCAGGTATTTGCGTGGCACTGCTAGCTATGGATTGTGCTACGAAGGAAGACTAGGATTGGATAGAGTGGTCGATATACATGGCTTTGTGGATGCAGACTGGGCTAGAGATCTGGATCGTAGGAGATCTACAAGCGGGTATGTGTTTAACCTGTTTGGAGGAGCAATAAGTTGGATGAGCAAAAGACAGGCTGTAGTGGCACTTTCAACTACAGAATCTGAATACATGGCAGCCACTCATGCAAGTAAGGAAGCAATATGGTTACAAAGATTATGTTCAGGTATTGGGTTGGTATAAGAAGCTGTAAGGATAGAGTGTGACAGTCAGAGTGCAATTTTCTTGGTGAAGAACCATGCTTATCATTCAAAGACAAAGCACATTGATGTTCATTATCACTTTGTGAGAGACATGATTGAAGAAAAGAAAGTATCACTGATGAAGGTGGACACTTTGAAGAATTTTGCAGATTCATTAACAAAATCTATGAGCACTGAGAAGTTCTCTTGGTGTAGAGGATCCATGGGCATTGTTGACTATGTAACCCTATAACCCCCTGTGTGCAAAGAAAACAACAAGTGGGAAAATGTTGGGTATGTGTTATATTCTTTGCACGAGTAGCAGTATTTGAGCATCTATGCCGGGCGCACAGGGGGGTTAGAGGGGGGGCCGCTAGGCCACCCCTCGAGGTTCGGGGGCAGCGCCCCCGAAATTTGTTTTCGCACTGGGACAACATATTACCGGGACGACATATTTCTGGGACCACATTTTATTTAGGTGGTTTTTCGGCACATGGTTTTTTGCCGATGGTTTTCTATTTCCGGTTAAGGAATTAGGGTTTTGGACTAATCTAGGTCATTGGGTTAGGGTTTTGGATTCCGCTGGCTCCTATATGTATATTGTATTGTAAACAATGTAACACAATGTATGAATATAATATATGCTGGTTTTCCGGGTTTGGGTTTCCAGGGGAAAAATCTCTGTGTAATGTTTGCATTTGCCATTGTATCTTTTCTATTCTTTTCTGAATATCTGTTTACAATAGACATTGTACAAGGTTAGAATTTACAAGAAGATGCCACCCTCCTGGACATGGTTGTCGTCCTTGCACAACAGAGGCATCTAATACAATTCATGGAAGGAAAGGATTTCTTTGTAGCCAACCTCTCTAAAGAGGTGAATGAAGAGGATTCATCCGTAAATAAAGTAGGTGTACATAACTTTAGATACCCTGTAAAAAATCCCCCTTTTTATATTTATGTAAAGATTATGGATAAGATTTCCCATTGTTGCCTGATTGATGGCGGTTTGGGCCCAAGTGTGATGTTGAAGATTATTATGGAAGAGCTAGGATTGTCTTGTACAAATGAAAACACCAGAAGCATGCTCTCCTATAATAGTCTACAACAGACAACCATAAGTGATATTAAACATGTGACCTTAGTTTTGTGTGCACACCCTGAAATAAGGACAACCCTTAGCATTCAAGTAATCGACATGCCAGTAAGCAATTACTCAATCATCTTGGGAAGAGATTGGAAATATTTGATGGGTGGATACCTCTCACTCGATGAGACACATTTATCCATTCCTCGGAATGGTAAAAACATTATAGTCCTTAGAGAGGGGAGGATTTCACCTTACATAGAGAGTGTCCCGCAACCTAATGTAAACTATATCGAAGAGGACCTAGGAGTGTATTCCATCTTTGTTGAGGAGGATAACTTTCCCTTGGAACAAATTGATCTGGATGATGGTATGTGGCTCATGCACTTCGATAGTTCGTGATCTAGTGAAGGTAACGGAGCTGGCATAATCTTATACTCTCCTGTTGGGAAGATTCATAATTTTTGTTATAGGTTGGAGTTTGCTTGAACAAACAATGTCACTGAATTCGAAGCCTTATTATTAGGCATTGAAAACGCTTATAATCTTGGATGTGTTCACCTTTCAATTTTAGGGGATTCTGAGCTTGTTGTGAACCTTGTACGTAAGATTTACTCTCCTAGCAACAAGTTAATGAAATGATATACCCAAGTTATTTGGGCACTTATCTTGAACCTATTATCTTTCAACATCACTCATGTTAAGAGGGAATTGAACTCAATGGTTGATCAATTAGTTGTTTTTGCAGCCTCTCCTAATCGAGAACTTATGCCACATAGACCTGATTGTACTTTTCAATCTCTATATCATCCACATATTCCTGACAATATAGAATCTTGGCAGGTATTCCCTAGCAATGAGAGCATCTGTTCTTTCATTCAAAATGAACCCTATAAGCCCAAGGAAATCATATCCTTAGAAGATAACAAGATTCCTAAAGGCTTGAATCCTCTAGAGAGTTTGTTTTCATCGAGTGATGTAGGCAATAAAGAGAAACAAAAGGAAGAGGAGTCGAAAAGGAAGGTGGGTGAAACCATCTCCTTGAACATTGGGACACTCGAGTCCCTGAAGAATGTTAAAATAGGTGCCCCATGTTTTGATGAAGAGAAAATGAATTTTTTCAAGCCACTTGGTGAATTTCAAGATGTTTTTGCCTGGTCTTATGAGGATATTCCTGGTTTTGATCCTAGTCTTATACATCATGCTATCCCTATTAAGGAAGGCATAAAACTAGTTAGGCAAAAACAAAAACCTATCAACCCTGCACTGGAAGCAACTAATCGAAAGGAGTTGGAAAAACTCTTGAAAGCTGGGATCATCTTTCCGGTCAAGTATTCTGAAAGGGTTTCCAATTTGGTTCATGTTTGGAAAACAACCGGTCATTTCAGATTATGCGTTGATTTTCACGCATTAAATCGAGCTAGTATAAAACATCACTTTCCTCTCCCTAACATGGAAATGATTTTGCGGCAAGTTGCAGGGTCACAAATGATGTCCTTACTTGACGATATTTCTGGTTACAATAAAATCAAGGTAAAAAGGGCAGATAAATATAAAACCACCTTTATTAATCGTTGGGGTACCTTTTATTATGAGTGTATGCCTTTTGGATTATCTAATGCAAGTGCTACTTTTCAAAGAGCTATGCAAATAGCTTTTGACGATTTGATCGGTAAGATCATTTAGATCTACCTTGACGACTTAACGATGCACTCTAAAATCTGATCAGATAATTTTGGTCATCTAAAAAATGTTCTCATGTGATGTAGGAAATTTGGCATCTCTTTAAATCCTTCTAAGTCCATTTTCGGCATTACCGAGGGAAAACTCTTTGGACACATTGTCTCTGATTCAGGAATAAGAATTGATCCCAAGAGGATTGGTGCCATCCTTAATCTGCCTGCGCACACTTCCAAGAAGGGGGTCCAATATTTTATGGGGGTTATTAACTTCATCCGTAGGTTTGTTCCTGATTTTGATGTGATGGTCAAACCAATCCATAATTTTCTTAAGCAAGATTGTTCTTTTTCTTGGACAGATGATGTCGAAAATGATTTTGTAGGAATCAAGAAAGTAATCAGCTCCGCACCGGTTTTGGTGAAGCTGGATTTTGAGAAGGAATTCACAATATATACTAATGCCACTGAGGAAGCAGTTTCTGCTATCCTCATGCAAAATGATGACCAATGTAATGAAAAACTAGTGGCTTACATGAGTCAAAGCTTGTCTGATGATGAATTTAAATATTCTTTTATTGAGAAACATGCTTTCGCTCTTGTTAAAGCTGTTGAGAAGTTTCACCACTTCATCTTGGGTAAGCATACGTTGGTGAAAGTCCCTTTATCGACTGTCAAGTTTTTGCTCTCACATACTTATTTTTCAGGGAAGCTTGTGCATTGGCTTGCCAAGATCCAGGAGCATGGTTTGAATATCGTGACTTCTACCACTATAAAGGGACGTGACTTAGCCCTTCACTTAGCTCAACATGCTGAGAATAGTGAAGAAATTGATGAAGACGATAGTTCCCTATCAACTCTCTTTTACATTGATAACGAAATCCTCTCGGTGTCTGAACATCCCTGGTATAAGAATTTAATTTACTATTTACAAAACCAAAGATGTCCAGATAACTTAGACACTCATCAAAGGAGAAGGCTTTGTCTTGAATCCGCAAGATACATCATTATAGGAGACTTCTTGTTTCAAATATCTGTTGACGGTGTGTGGCTTCATTGTGTAAACAACGAGGACGCACATAAACTATTACAAGAAACTCATGGTTATTCAAACTCGGTCATTCATGTAGGAGGCCATTTTTTTGCTAAAACCATTGCTTTCAAGATTATTAGAAAATGATACTATTGGCCTTCAATCTTTCGTGACTCTTACGTTTTTTCAAGATCTTGTGACAAGTGTCAAAAGTTTGTTGGGAAAGAACGCCTTTCAGCCATGCCATTACAACTTGTCCTCCCAGACTTTCCCTTTTCAAAGTGGGGATTAGATTTTATTGGTCCTATTAATCCTCCATGTTCAGCATGACAAGTTTTTATTTTGACAGCCACAGACTATTTTACAAAATGGGTTGAAGGTGTCCCACTTAAGTATTCAACAGACGATCAGGTAATTTCTTTCCTTGAAAATAACATCTTTTCCAGATTTGGTCTTCCATTAGAAATTATTATAGACAAGGGTCCCGCTTTTATTTCTGCTAAGCTGACCCAATTTTTAGCTAAGTTGGGGGTTAAACATTTCACCTCATCAGCTTATTATCCCCAAGGAAATGGGCAGGCTGAGTCTACCAACAAAAATCTGGTAAGAATCGTTAAACGACTCATCGAAGATAAGCCTCGTCAATGACACACTCTCCTCATTTACGCCCTTTGGGAAGATTGAACTATCGCCAAGGTAAGCATTGGTTGCACTCCTTTCCAGCTTTTTTATGGTCAAGAATCCCTCCTGCCTACTGAGCTGGAACTTTCTTCCTTAAGGTTGATGCTACAGATCAAAGAATTAAATGTTTCTGATGTTTCACAAAGGATAAATGCACTCCTAGCCTTAGAAGACCAAAGGATGTTTGCCTTGGATAATATAAAAAGGAGACAACAAACTGTTAAGAAGTATTTCAACAAGAGTTTCAAGAAAATCAAATTTAAAGTCAATGAAAAATTACTGTTGTGGGATTCAACTCACGTTGATAGGGGAAGACATTCAAAATTTCAAAAACTATGGCTAGGTCCTTTCAAAATCACTTTTGTTCTGGTTACTAATTCTTCCATTCTAAAATATTTACAGGAGCGATTGTTTTCCTATAGCACTAACGGTTATCACTTGAAACATTACGTGGAACCAACTTGAAATGCTTTAACATTGTTTGGATTTTATGTATATTAGTAGTCTAGCTCTGCTTTCATTTTTTTTTTCACTTTTTTTTTTTCATTTATGCTTTACAGTGGTTTGATTTCTACTTTTTGTTTTTAACAATTTACTGTTGCTTTTACATTTCTGTCACTTTATTTCTGTTGTTTTAAATTTTTCAATTTTAATTCTATCATGATTTTTATTGTTTTTTCGTCTTTTAGTTGATTTTGGTCAAGAATAAGATGTTGGATCAATTCTACCACAGTGACACTCCTGCAGGATATTGTTAGTCAATAACAATAGGGCTTACACCACTGTTATGATGTCCCCCCTGAAAGCACTTGAATTTGTTATCTGCTTTCACTGTTGTCTTATAAAGAAATTGGATATTTCCCGCTTCTGCTTTCCATTTCTTCATCCATTTGAGAATTTAAAAAAGAGCAAGTCCATAATTTTTCTCCTTGAAGTAAAGAGAAGATTTTGGTTGAATGATTATGCATACAGGGATAAACCCCCTCATACTTAACATTTTTCATGAGTTATTCCAAAATTCCCAGTCATTTTTCCATTAAATCTGTTCATTTCCCCCTGTTGCATAATCTTCCTGGTTATATCCCCTTGATCTATTATTCTTGGTTTACGAAACCATGTGTTATGAGTTCTAAATCTGTTGAAAACAAATTTCCTTGTGGAGTCGCCAGTTTGTTGACGATAAAAATTGCAACAAGGAATTCGCCTGCAAAGTATTGCTAAGGCCTATTATTTATAAGCTAATGATATATGTAATACTAGTAGGTGGGACCCCCTTGTATATTGGAGGACCAAATGAGGTTCTTATTTGATATTTGTGTTGTTGTTCGACATTGCTTACATGGTCCTACATGATTGATGATGAGATAGTGGTTTTATTTGCGACATAATAGCAGATAGATAATGCGTATTATGTGTTGGTTCTGATTGCTCTAAGCTCTAAATTCTATATTGTATGAGTGGCTTATATTCAATGTTATCACATTGCTATGAATGCCATGATTTGTTACATGTTGCACCTACACAAAACACATGTTAGTAATGACAAAAGATAAAAGAAAAAAGGAAAAAGAGTTATCCTATACTACTATGCTATGCTACATTATATGCAAGTGAAATTAAAAGGATTATTGTAAGTCCTAGCTAACAAAGTTAGTGGCTATTCGATGTATTGAGTTATATGAAGGCACATTCTATATGCGTTATGGTATGCTTGGCAATGGTTAATGTGAGATGGGGTGGCACACTTGGCAAGTAATGGATGCTAGTTTTGATGCATAGATTAATTGAATGGATTAATGGATGGTTGGCTGGCGTGTACTAAGTAATTGAATGAATAGAGGATGTAAGAGATGTGCATTTACTGCACGTCCCTCCATACCTCTCCCACTGGTCTTCACCCTAGCTTAGTTATTGTTCAATTATGTTTCATTGTGGTTAAGCTCCAATTTTGAGGCGAGGAAAGAACTGCCCGACCAAGCTCGCGTTTTAAGGCCTTTTGGTTACATGTATGTCTTTTCTACCATCCATGAACTCGCTCTGGTTATGAAATAGATATTGGCTCGGTGATGTATTAGTCTGTGCTTTTCTTGAGACTGGAAACTATGTAAACTTGTGATATTTCTCTAGAATGATTAGTTGTGTCTATTCACTGTAAATGAAAAAATTGGATAGTGAAGTCACGATTTCATTGATGATTCTGTGTGGTGGAAGCCATGAAGGCTCTCTGTTGTCTTATGGGTTTTGTTTGAAGGGTTTCATTCGGTCTAGACTTGTTGGTCGTCTCCACACAGTTCTTGTAAACATACCTAAGTGTATTTGGTGTTATGGGGTTGCTATGTTTGATTTTGAACCACCTTGGGTCACTGCTATCATTTTCGCCTACTCGTGGGCTCGTGTATGATTTTGGTTTCTGCACAATTGGTTATGGTGGCTATTATTCCAAGATGATTTCTTTAGGGTTGGTCGTTATTACATGGCTCTACATTTTTACCATCATTATTTGTTTTTTTGGGAAAACCACTAGGGTTATACCCATGCGTGTTCTTGGGATTATTACTGACCAGTAAGGAGCCTCTGTTCCTATGTTCATAGTCTCTCTTACCTGGTGTGAATTGCCACCCTATCATTCATGTTAATGGTTATATGGCTTGTGTGTCCACCATGTTGTTTTAAAGGGTTCTCGCCTGCTGTTGATATGGTCGACTCCTGTCTCCTTGTGTTTCAATGATCGAATGAACCCTTGACTATTTTCTTGTTTTCATTGGTACCGAGCTCGATTTTGATTAACTCATTAGTCACACTCTATTGGTCATCTAGTTGACTGTTATAGTTGTTGGGTAGTATTGCCAGTGGGGTTGATTATTGGTTTGTCCTTGTTGATCGAGTTAATTACAGAGTTGATGGAATAGCATTGACAATGGTTTTTATTGTTGGTATTTAGTCATTGCATTATGTATTATAATAGTCGAATCGATAGCTCAACATGGTTAATTGGTTGATTCAAGAAATGAAATGGGCACACAGTCATTGCCTCTTGTGTTGTAACAGTTGGATTGTTAACTCAACATTGTTTTATGGTTTGATTGGGAGTATGCCTCTTTGCATTAGGCGTTGGGTTGTATGTTTCCTACAACATGGTATACGTTGAACTGATGGTTGTTGTTACTGTGTGTTTTAATTGTCAATCGAGATTATTGGAATTTAAAATCATGATAGTTGTGACTTGGTTGTCTGTTGTGTATGATTTATGGATATCGTGCATCGTATCAGAAATGGGCACATGTTTTATAACAATATGGTTTCATTACAAGTAAATTGTTAAATTGATTAGAGGAATGGAATCGGGCACAATTTTAAAAGAACTTGTGTCTATGTTTCATTTGAGGAAGCATTTCATGGACAATGGTTGATGTTTTAATGCTGAGCAGAGTGGAAACAAATGACTGTGTGTCCATTTGAAATTTATTTTAAATATAATGGGACAAATGAGAGAAAACATAATTCTTATACAGGTTGTTTTGGAAGGCATGTTATTTTGAGTATGATGACACTATGTTAAATATTTAAATGTGAACAGTGAGCAAGTAAACACACAATAATGGTTAAATTATACACAATGATTGTTTAATTGATCACAGTAATTATTTGGTTAGTTTTGGATCATTTGCATTAAATACAAAATTGTTTTATGGATTACTTAATGGATTTTTCTAACAGTATCCGCTCTTTTCCCCTACCACTATTTCACTTTTTCGCTAATTACAATCCCCTCGCATATCCCATATCCATTATCCACCCCCTGTTCCTAAAATTTAATTACAGTTAAGAAGAGCTCTGTATTGTAACAGTTTAAGATCACAAGGATGGCTTACAGTGATATGTTCTTTGGTTTACGTTACAGTTAATTGTTTGTTGTCTATGAGCAGTAACCATGATCTTTTCCCCCTCATTTTAACATTTTTCGCTCAATACAACCCCTCGCATATCCAAGAACCTTTTTTCACCCCCTTCTCATTGACAACGATTAGACAATTTGTATGGATTGGATTGCATGAGTGTGATATGTTGTTGAGGCAAAATTTATTTCATATTTTAAAAGGAGTTGTCATGTATGGTTGTTAAAGAGACTATTTGCTAATCAATTATGCATATAGGAATGGTGTTTTTCAGCAGAGGTAGTCATGGAAGAGGTAACAGAGGAAGATGTAATTGGAACAGGGGCCCTAGAAGGCGAAGATTCTCCATACACTTTGATGTTGACTCACAAGAGTTAGGCCAGCTATTTCAGACTGGGTTTTTTAATTGGATTGGGCAAGGAGTGGTCCAACATAAGCCTGAAAGACCTCCCTTGCAAGCCCCATAGGTCCCTGGTATCCCCGTGCCCCCTCATGTCTCATTGCAGCCTGAAGTTCCTGAAAATGACGGATGGCAAGAGATTGTTCACCTGGCAGTCTCCCAACATTGTGGCTGGCCCAATTTGTCTTTACCTGGTCCCCCGCCTATCAATCAAATTGTCCAAGTTTCCCCTGTCCACTCACAAGTTCAGTCCACCCATGCGAGTAAAATGTTGAAAACTAAGGCCCACCATGCCCTTGACAAGGGAAAAGCCATTGCTGCCCCTTCCTCACCATCCAATGGCTCTGATAAATCCATGTCTTCCCACATGCATTTGAGGGATGATTGCTCTCATGTGATTAGTGAGATTAGGCCTAAAGGCTCAGCCCAACCTAAGGAAAATTCAGAGAGATCAAAAGGTGACAACAACAACAAGGGAAGGATTGCATCCCAGAGTGGAAAATATGGATTTTAAGTTTTTTTTAATTTATAAATTGATGATAATAGTTGACTTCTGGAATTTTGGACAACACATTATTTTTTGGATATATGAGTAATATATTTTGGAAATAATTTCAATTATTATTGAGAGAAATTGTCAAATATGAATGTGATGATGGGAGTCACAAGGAGGGATGTTTTTTTTAATTAACTAGTTGTGTTATAATTGTTAAAAGATAAAGGGAGTCACAAGGGGTCCCACCTACTAGTTATTATTTATTTAAAGAACCCTTATTATGATTATTACTTTTCCCCCTTAACTAAAAAAGTTGGTTGAGTTTTTGTTAACTTAACTAATGAAGTAGTTCAACTACTTCAACCAATTCCAATTTTCTTAAAGGCAAAAGAAAAGGGAGGGACAAGAGGAGAATAGAAGGAGAAGCATACTAAGATTTGCTCTTTGAGTTTTTTTGAGATAATTCAGTTTTCATTCATTCCTTAATTCATTAGAAGCCTAATTCTTTTTTATGATAGCAGGGTCCTATTGTAGACAACAAGATTCTGGGCTTAATTACATCATTCTGACACTTGTTTTTCAGAGGTGTTGCTCTATCTTTGATAGTATGTGTAGACTTGTCGGTTTGTGAATTAGTTTTCATGATTGACTAAGGCTATTGTACAGAGTCTAGTGGGCAGAATATGTGGCAATCTGATCCATCTTTTCAAGTTCAATTTTTTTTATTTTCTGTCAGAAGTCCTTTTGTATGTTTCATCGGGGACGTCTAAGTTTGACTTTGGTCCAAAACTTCCTCAAGAAATTTTGTAAAGAGAACGATTATTTGATGAATTGAAATGAAATAAAGATTGTTGTATGTATCATATGTGTTGATTATTGAATTAGTGTCTTTACTTCTGTGTCTATATTTATTTCAGCATCTGATATGTTCAGAAAATTACATAAAAAATGATTTTTTTTCAGCAAGCTTTTAATTATAAAAAAAAATAGCCTAAGCACTTGTAAACAATACTTGTGAATTAGGATATCAGTTTTGATGGCTATAAACACAGGGTGATATTCCCGTCTATCTTGCTTTAGCCAAGCAGGATCTGAAAATGTTTGAGTTGATCATTTCATATATTTTCCTCAACACATGTGAGAAAGGATGTCCAACACCTTTGTGTAGAAGTATTGAGTTGCAACATACAATTCCATATACTCCACAACAAAATGGAGTTGTTGAGCAGAAGAACATATCTTTGAGGGAGATGGACAAATGCATGCTACAATCTAAATCCCTTACTCCAAAGCTACGAGTTAAAGCTATTAACTATGGAGCCTACATACAAAACTGTTTTCCTCATAAATCTTTTCAATGAGTCACTCCTTTCTAGGATTGGACATGTAAAAAATTGAAAAACACGTATTTATGGGTTTTTGGATCTCGTGCTTGGGCACACATACAAACATAGAAGCAGAAAGATATTGAACCTAAATTCAAGAGTCTATATTTATTGAGTATCCATAAGGTGTTAATGGGTATAGGTTGTTGAAGCTTCTTACAAAAATCTCTTCATTGAGAGAAGTGTTAAATTCGAAGAAGGCCCCATGCATGCCTTTCAGGAGGAACCCATTGCAGATCCACTAGTTATGGTTGTTGTATACCTTTCATATTCATATCAGACTTCCAATTCAGATCATATTTTAGATGATGATGGGGTAGAAAGAGACTTAGATGAGCGGGTCATTGCAGATTTGGCACCGATACCAGTTTGGGCACAATAGACTCTACATACAATGATAGATTTAGTGGGTGATCCAACAAATACATGGAGGACTAGATCTCAGTTTCAGGGTGATCCAACAAATACATAGAGGACTAGATCTCAGTTTTAGGGTGCTCCACAAGCACTCTCTATTGATGATTCTTTTCTTCCCATTCATTGTTACATCGTCTCCACATCAGATCCTCAATCTTATCCAAAGGATGTAGGAAATCCTTATTGGGAGGCTTCTATGGATGAGGAATGTAATTCTCTCATATGAAATCAAACTTGGGAGTTGGTTCCACTTCCTCCTGGTAGGAAGCTTGTTCGATATAGATAGATATACTAGACTAAGATAGCAGTAGATGGGATTGTTAGCAAGTACAAATCTCGACTTGTATCTAAGGACTTCTCACAGGTTCATGGCATTGACTACACATAGACCTTTGCACCAATTGAAAAGATGGACTCCATAATATTAGTTCTAGCCATTGCAACAACCGGATGTTGTGAGGCTCACCACATGGATGTGAAGAGTTTTTTTCTTCACAGAGAACTTGAGGAGGAAATCTATATGGAGCAACCACATGGATGTTTCCAGGATTCTTCACTTGTTTGTAGGTTGGGAAAGTCTTTGTATGGCCTCAAGCACGCACCGCGAGCCTGGTATGCAAAGATGGACTCCTTCTTGTTGTCACAAGGATTCTCATGATAACATTCATATATGAATGTGTATCTGCTAAGACAGATGGACTCCTTGCTACTAATAGTGCTTTATGTCGATGATTTATTTATCACAAGGAGCTCGACATCATCCATTACTTCAATAAAGTTTGCATTACATGACAAGTTTGTTATGACAAATATAGGATTGTTGTATTATTTTCTTAGACTTGAGATTAACCAGTCTGATTTAGGGATCAAGATGGCACACTCCAAGTATGCCCAGGATCTACTTATCAGGTTTTAGATGACATATTGTAATTCGAAAACATCACCATTTCGTTTTTGGGTGAAGCTTGCGGATGGGGGTACTACACCTTTGGTGGATAGTACTTGGTATGGGAAGTTGGTTGGAAGTATTCTCTACCTCATTCATACTCGACCTGACATATCTTATGTAGTTGGATTATTTTCTAGGTACATGCAAGCACCTCATGAGATATACTGGAAATCTACTAAGAGAACTATTCTATATGTGAAGGGTACTGCTAGTTTTGGTATTCACTATGTTGCAGGTTGCACACTAGATCTTGTTGGTTGTACAAATTTAGATTGGGTTGGCATTGATCGCAAGTCCACATCTAGTTATGTTTTCATCTTTGGATTAGGACCTATATGTTGTTCAAGCAAGAAGCAGTCAACTATTGCTTTATCATCCACTGAGGCAAAGTACAGGGGTGCAGTGAATGTAACTACACAGGCTATTTGGTTGCAGAGTATTCTTACAAAGTTTGGTCTACAATTCCACCATCCAATTGTCATATGGTGTGACAATCAAAATTCTATTCAGATTTCCATAGATCCAATACAGAGGTAGAGGACCAAACACATAGAGATACACATGCACTACATTCAGGGGCTCATACATGATTGGGTTATCCCACAACAATACTATCCATCAACAAATCAGGTTGTAGATATCTTCACCAAGTCCATCACATAGTAGTGGTTCAGAGACTTACATGGACACTTGGGAGTGGTGGAGACTTTGGAGGATACTTCCTAGTCTTCTTATCAACATCCTCATTTGAGGGAAGGTTTTTTCCCACGAGGTTTTCCCTCTTTCCTCACTTCATGAGGATTTTTATTGTACTTGGGTACCTAATATGGCATCATTTTCGTTGGGACCTAATTGTTTTTGCATTATTTTCACCCAATTATGCTTATGGAGGGGTGTTAGAGAATATTTTACACTCCCTTAGCATTAATCTATCACCTAGGTACTTTGGAGCTTGGTCTCATGAGTCTAATGGTCAAATTTTGACCAAGTGATCCATAGGAGCACTCTATCCCTAGATTTAAAGGGGAATATGCTTTATAAGCTAGTGAAACACTTTTCTCTTCTTTTCCCCTGATTTTAGCAATTTAGAAAGCACTTTCCTCTACTTTTTAGCTTTAATCCAAACTAGGTTCATGCATTCACTCATGCAATTCGAATTGCTTCTCTCTTTTAATTCGAATTGCTTCATGTACTATGTTTCTCTTCTTCATTATTTGAGTAATTAATGAGAATTTAGTTGTGCAGTTAAAAACTTTTATTCTTCTCACTCTCCCCTTTCTTTCTCTCTTGCAAATAGCTAAGAGTATTGTTATTCTTTATATTTATAGATCTGTTTGATCTCTTTCAAGTGATCATCAAATTTCACAACCCCAACCATCAATTTCATGCCTCTAAAAATCAAATGATTTGGTGTTTCATGTCAAATACTACTTCTATCAATGATCATAACTATGAATGTAGTCAATCCTATATAATTTTGTGGAAGACCACAAAACTTATACAATGTGTCTTTGCAATTAAGAATTCCCTCTACAACAATAGCAAAATCATTGTTAATATCTTTGACAACAAACCTATCAAGTCAAAACTCAATTGTTTTTCCAGTTGGTGTGAGTTGGGGTATAAACAACATATTAGCAATAGATTTGGTATATGGTAAACATTAGTGATTACACTATTTTTTACAATCAATCCCACGACAACCAACGACAATAAGTGCATAATAATATACAACAAAATATCTTGTGTTCCTTCTCTTTACTTATTGATGAAAAGAGGCAAGAACATGGTGTGGACAACCATGGTCCACTATCCATTCTCTTAGAGAAGTGTAAGCATGCATAACCTAAGAAGAAGTAATAAAAGAGGTATAATTATCACCCTTTTTCTTCTTGAAGGTGTTTTGGTTGATCACCTGGTTGGTTGGTCTATTAGTTTCCTTCAAGCTTCTTGACATCTCTTCAAGGTCAGTAGTCTTCTTCCAACAAATATTCTCAATATGTCCTACCTTGACACAACACTGACAAGACTTCTTATTCTTACCCTTCTTGGTTGGTTTATGAGTTTTAGTCCACTACATCCCATTGTTGAGTACAACATCATGATTTAGATGACAATCTCATCCATGGCTTCTTTTTGTGTTGTCATCTCGACCTCTTTCCCTATAATGATATCAACCATTTCCCTTAATGAAATTAGCCTATTGCTTGCTATTAATCTGACCTTCATCGAGAAAATTTTCTTGTACCCTAATAAACAAAGTATAGAAAGAACCAATGGTATAGTCCTTACCATCTTCTTTCCTTGAAGTCCAAATTGCATGGAATGTGCAATTGAAAACATCATAATGTCTTTTTAAGTTCACGGGGATCAATATTATCAATTGGTATTCCTTATTTGGGAAATATTTCCCACATTCACCTAGGTTTAACTACAACTCATTAACACAAGATAAATAATCCTCAATGATTTCAAAAGAGAGAGGTTCCATAGAAATCAAATATTTCTCAAGCTGCATATAACCTAGCTTTTGGCAACCTTATCAAATAACTTTTTCAGTTTCTTCTAGACTTCATTTGGAGAGTCGAGCCCACCGGTTTGGTATCGAATATCTCGTGATATGTAGGTTTTCATGACACCTACCACCTCATCCTTCTTTCCATTGAGAAATAACTTCTCGTGATCATATTTCAGATCAGAAACACCAATCTTTGTACACTGCGATAATGCTTTTCTCTTCAGCAAGGTCTCCATATCTTGAGCCTACATTCCATAATTGTGCCCATTGAGAACCACAACCTCTTCATTACAATTGATCTTATATAAAAATTGATCTAGAAATTTCAAGTCCCAACAAGTCAATTCCTTCACAAATCCAACTTCTCAAGAGCACATATGATCCAGTCGACTATTGGTGGCCACCCACCTATTCCAACTGGCTCCTCTTGTTCGTTTTTAGTTCAACACGTTCTTTTGTACTTCTTTGTAATTGTGGGTTCTACACTTCTGGGGTTGTTTGAAGACCTACACATCTTCGAGGTGGATATTGGTGCCCTCTCACCTAATCCAACTAGATTATTTTGTATGTTTTCATGTCAGCACATCTTGATTTACTTCCAGGGCTATTTTGGAGGCCTAAACAATGTTTTTTTGGCTCACCATAGTCAAACTGTAGGCGAAGTCACAGTTTGACTGCGAAATGTGTATTTCTCTGAAAGACCTTTCAAATGAGATATCACGCATCTAAAACGGAGGTTGTATGCAAAAGTTACGACCCCAGGAAGTTGAGGTACCAACTTACCCACAGGGTCCCACATGACTTTTGACGTTTCACCTCCAAGGGTTAGGTTTTTGGATGTCTAGGGTTTTGGCATTCATGAGTAATATAAAAAAGGCCTCTAGAGCCTCATTGTAATTCATTCTGCTCAGACGAATGTGCATAGCATCCACATCTCTTCTCAGATATAGCTACCACCATTCAAGCGAGTGTTTCAGATCTGTAGTTTTACAGTTTTATCCTATTTCATTATTCAATAGAAGATATTGTTCACTGGATATTTGTGTTATTCTTCATATCTATGTGTTTATTTTATTCAATCTGTTAATCGGTTTGTTCCGCTCCTAAATCCGGATCAACATAATCATCCACGATTTTTCATGTGATGCAACAACTTCCAAACACCTTTTAGCAATTAGAACCAAACTAGGATCTTCAAAACGTAGAACTTTGATACCATGTTGGAAAACAAGGATATTTCATAAGTAGATAACTGAGAATCCAAGAAGAGTTGGAAGTGTTAAAAAACAACATTATAACATTGAAGAACAAGTAACATCTTAATACATCACAAAATTGAGTGTATGATAGAGTGATCTAAGAGATCATCTATCTATACTTGAATGTGTAATCAATTTCCCTAAAACCATGTTGATATGGTCAACTTAGATCGTCCAAGTTAACCTCAAAGAAGTTAGATAAATCCATCTCTATGGCCTTACTTTGCACCAAGTTAGTTACTTGGTGATCTGAAATTTAACTTGATCAAAAATTCAAGATCGTTTAACCATTGTTTGTATGTGAATTTTTAACTATTAATCACCTTTATAATGCAAAATTAAAGAACTTTCATCAAGCACATGAGCACATAAACATGTAAGAAAACCATCTATGAACAAGAATTGGTAACGAAGTTCACCATACTTCCTGGCTACATCTCTGAGTCCACTCCAATAGTGAGACCACTCTTTAATTAATCTCAAATGCTTAAAAATTACAAAGAAAGGCTTACATAAGAGCTCCCAAAAACCAACTTCCATATCTGCGATTTTGGGCAGAAACAGACATCATAGGTGGCTGGAAAACATCATTCTGCATCTTTTGACTGTAAACTAGAGTATGCTTGGCTCGCTCAAATGGGCTCTGGAGGCATTTTTCTGTTTGGCTACTCTGATGAAGAAACATATAGCATATTCGGAATCCTCTCGAAATGTTGCAACTTTTGAGTATAAAGTCGATCTATTTCTGAGCAGGTCACCTGGGACACCTCCTGACATGGATTCCAATGCAGGCTCTTCCTATCAGATCTGTACAGTCTCGAAAAGTGTGCCAACTCCTCTTCTGGAAACACTTTTCTGTTCGGCTACTCTGATGAAGAAACAGATAGCATATTCGGAATCCTCTCAAAATTCTGCAACTTTTGAGTATAAAGTCGATCTATTTCTGAGCAGGTCGCCCGAGACACCTCCTAGCACGGATTCCAATGCAACGTCTTCCTGTCAGATCCGTACAGTGTCGAAAAGCATGCCAACTCCTCTTCTGGAGACTCTTTTTGTTCGGCTACTCTAATGAAGAAACATATAGCATATTCGGAATCCTCTCAAAATTCTGCAACTTTTGAGTATAAATTCTATCTATTTCTGAGCAGGTCGCCTAGAACACCTCCTAGCACGAATTCCAATGCAGCCTTTGCCAACTCTCCCTGCCTCGTTTTGCGTGCCTGGCTAAATAAGCAGCGCTGCTAACCAATTCTCCAAACTTAGCGAACCTCCTCCAGATTTGGTGGAAATCTGCCAGATTTGGCTGGATCCACCAAACCACTGACTTCTAGAAGGTGACACGTGTCATGCTGACATCAAAATCCGTACTGCTGACGTCATCAGTATGGCCTATTGATTGTTTGACTTTTTATTGTTGTTTTCAAAAAACTCCAGAGTGTCATAACTTCTTCATATGAGCTCTGTTTGAGAAAGTAAATATATGGCCGGAATCGGGAGAACGAGCCGGACGCAATGGTGTTGGTTTCATCCAATTATGAGAACTTTGATTTTGGAGCATTTTTTGAGCCTAGGGACCCTTCTGAGACTTCTGGGTCATTCCTAGATCCTCCTTTTCTACATTTGAGTATTTTAGAGCGGTTTTGGATCCACCTAGATCACTTGGCTCAGTTGGGACCACTTCAGTGGATCCAATTCAACCGATGGAAATTGTCGTAGTCAACTAGTCGACCATATAGTGGAATATCAACTCACTATCTAGGTCACAACCACTGACTCCAAATTTGGATTTAACCTTAGGTTAATAACAACTTAAACAATAAACTAGCACATTTAACACAATATAATCAATTACATGGACAAATCGGTGGCATGTAGGGCATCCTACCCAAATCCTAAATATGCGCTCAACACTACCTAACCCTAAACATTTTTTATGTCCCAAAGCATGATGGGATCAACAATGGCTTTGGTGTAAGGATCTAGGAGCATAGTTAAAACCAAGTTGTTGAAATGAACTATAAATAAGCTTGGAAGCTTAGGCATTGAGTCTGTAAGATTGAACTGAACTTTGCATTAGAGTTATCAAAATTGGATGTTGAAGACATGAACTTAATGGTGTTAATGAACTAAAGATTAAGTCATTAGGACTAGAGATTGAAGAGTTGAACTAAACATTATTAATGAGAGAGTGTTGAAACTATCAAAATTGGAAGCTAAATAGATAGATTGAATATTACTCTGTTGGTAATTTCATCGTCTATGTGAGGAGTGTTGCTTATCAAGATCTATTTTCATTGATTCACAACTTTGCATATTGTATTTATTTAAATTCTATGTTGCGCAAGCATGAACTATGGTGTATGGAAAGCAAGCAAGTCCTATATATCTAGGCAAAGCCTATATTGAGTTGGCCTTTGAAAACCAATTGATATCATATATATCTTCAAAAATATGTCACTAAGTTGTTGAGCTAACTTTCTATAGGGATGAACTCTATAAGGTTAGATTGGTAGCACATATTTTGCAAACAACCTCAATCAATTTGAAGCTACAATAACTACTTAAACCTCATATAAACACTTTATTGTATTATCATGATGGAACCAATAGAGCTATGGCATTGGAACAATATTTTATTCCATAATTCATTGTTAAAACAATCGCTATGGATCAATGAGTTGGGTGGAGGATGTCACTCTTGAATGAGTACAACATGATTTAGATAGATCCTTTAATTCTTTTCTAAGGTTGATGTATATCAATGAACACGCTAATTGTTGATTTCTTTCTTTTCTAATAAGCCATATGTTCTTATAGGTTTAAACATTTTTTCTTGAGGTAGAAGTAGGCATAGTTGTTTCTTATACAACCCCATCCATTATGTGCCAACCTTATTTGATATTTATTACATTTTAGATCAAATAATCAATATCTTTTATTTTTTATTTTTTTATTTGATATGCACATTGTTCACTAATGCTTTACTTTTTCTATGATGGGCTATCATTGTGATAAAAGGGGCTGCCCTCCACATTTTGCATGCATCTAAAGACAACACGTACATCCAAAAATCACATCAAACATGTGAATGCAAAAAAACTAACACACAAGTCTAATATTGGTAAAGAAAGACTAATTATACTAATAGTACCCCCAATGTTGACGAGGCAAAATTCACCCTGCAACAACAAGGGGTACTCCCTGGTACATAGTACCAATTAGATTATGCATTGTTTGGTTTAGGAGACCCATCCAAAATATGGCCTGGCTGCGATTACTAGTTATGAGGGTGGAAATGGATGGTTATGCAATTTAAAGATGCAAATGAAGACTATGTATAAAAATAAATTTAATCTACTTCTAATCTATCCAATCCTATCCTATCTAGGAGCGAACCATAGTAGCCAAATCAGTTGTAAATGAAACTAAACTCTGCCAAAAACCCCACATAGATAGTTGAAATGAAGGTGCAAAATTAGAAACATGAGCATACATACACATAACCATAAAATCCTATATTATATTTTTGCATGCATTGACAACTCATGAGCTCATGACTTAGAAATATAAGAAAGAATAATTAATACTGTAAAATGACATCGAATGCATCAGATTAGTCTGTAACCAAACAATATCCTTCCATTCCATGTGAACAACATAAATTCCACTTGAAATAGTTCACAACAAAACAACCACACACACAAATTATTCTTTCTTTCGAAAACTAGCCCTAAGGGCTTCTCAATATTCATTAACACGATCTCTTTTCTTGAATTAGTTCTTGAGTCTATAAAATGTTTAAGAACCCTTTCAAAGTGGGTCTCTTCTTCTATTTATTCTTTTTTGCCTAATTGTTTTATGACTCTTTATATTCCCCTAAACAAACTGTTACAAAACTGTTCATCTCTCCCTTTCTTGATGACATGTGTACAAAGAAAGGACAAAATTGGGAGTAGTTAAGAAAAGACAAAATAGGGTACATGTAATAGCAATTTCGATTTTTTTATTTTGTCCTTCTATGGATTCTTGTCCTAAAGGTATGATACCAATATTTTGAGTTGATCATGCAAAGAAACAAGTCTACGGTATGCAATCTCTTCTATGGTAGTCATGTGCATCACCACGTTGTCGTCGAGTGTCTTCATATCTTTTGATAGTGTAGCCATGAATGCCTAAACCACTGTATAGACCTTTGTCGGTTGAATAAGGTGTTTTTATATTAGTTCCATCATTATTGTGGTGGTTTCCTCAGTGACTCCTCATCTACGACTTATTCTATCCAGTACCTTGTCAGCAAACTCTTCCATTATAAAAAATTTCCCAAGCTCCTCTAGTTGGGGAAGTCGACATAACTTGAGTAATTCTTGTGCCTCTTCGTGTATGCACAAACATATTTCCATTGAGTTGGTAGTTTCTTTGTCTTCCTTTTGTCCCACTTGTTGGAAGTGGTTTACTGCATAGGTGTCAATTTTCCTTTCCTTGGCTGAGGGACAATAGAGTTCTATTGGTGCATCCAGTTTTTTTGCGATCCATGTATCAATATTATTCATGCCCTCCCAGATAATGTTCAACTATGTGAGTTTAGTTTTCACCATGCTATGTTGGTCTATGATGATAGCAACTAAGCCCTGGAACATATGCATGTGAGCATACATATCGATTAAGGCCTCCTCTAGCTCAGTTCTGACCTTTTTTTGTACTAGTTTTGAATCTCTAAAGGCTGTCTTTATCCACCTTTACATGTTGAAGATTTTCCTCAAGCTCTCTAATCCTTGCTTCTTTTTGTAGATTCCGCTGGAACAAATTTTGTACGTTAGCTTCCGTGGCATTCCAAAAAGCGGATCTAGTTGAGGCTATGGCTATGGCTACTGGCTCTTTGTTGACATATTCTGTCACGGGGATCAGTGTAATGGGTTCCCTCCTGTTACCTACACTTTCTCCTCTTGTTATTGCACGATTTTTCCTGATGCTTTGTCGTATACGAACTTCTTTAGGTTGGGTACCTCATTTGTCCTGAATGGAGTACAGAGTCCAAAACTTAGTCCACTAAATTGTGTATCTCTACTAGAACCGATTGTTGATATCTTAGGGATATCAGTGTCCATTGGGACTGTCTCATTGTTTCTATATTCCTCGTCTTTGTTTCTCTGCTCTTCCTCTACTGCTTGGTCCATTGCTTCCTTCACTACTCTCTATGTTGCTTATGCAGTTGCATTTTTTGTTGCTACCTTTTTCTCAAATTCCTTCTTAGAAGCTTCCTTTGTTGCAACTTCTGTTTTAGCTTTGGATTTGGCTTCTTCAACAATTTTCCTCTTTTACTCAATGGCGTCATTCTTTTTCTTATGAACCTTCTCCTTCTTCCTCATCTTTGTATTTTCCAGTGTCTCTTCTTCCTCTGTTGATCCTGATTATGCAAAAGTGGAAGCGGGAGACACCCTTTTTTTCTGTCTCTTCCTCTGATTCTTTTTGGATTGTTCTCACGCTTTATTCTCATCTGCAATCCTCCCTAAGGGTTTTCCTCATCTCTTGAAGGTGACATCATCATAAGTTATTGCACTGCGATGTACCTCCTCCTCCTGACAGACTTCTCTTATGTATTCCCAAGGCAAACATACCTTATTTAAATGTTCTTTAACGACCCTCTTTGGGTCGTGTCTCCTGAACCTCTTCTCTCCAAAATGGTATAAGAACAAGGTGTTTACTTCTTCTTGGGCTTTCTTGGTATTTGAAAATGAGTAGAAATCAATGTACAATGGGAGCGATGGCCATATTTCCTTCTTTCCTCGGTATAAAATTCCTCCTAGTCCATAGATCATCATTTGATATGCTACCTATTGGAGTACTAGCTTATCTGGTACAAACCAAGGGAGGAGATGGGGGGATTTCGTGGTGTCGTACACCCTGATATAAGTACCATGCTCCATAAGGTACCAATCCTTGATAATTTTTATGACAACTATTGCCTTTTCAGTGATACATGGGGTTGGCGTGCAAAATATGAACTCGTACAGAGGAGCAAAAAAGTGCTCACAGATACTTTGGTTCATGTCCTATACTTATGCTCCCATAGCACTTTGTAGTATATATAAATGGCTTCGTCTGATGGTTTCCATTTCCACCCCATCTTTGGGTATTGGTGGGCTATGCACATGATGTCCATGGGGTATGAAGACACATGGAAACTCAGGAAAGTTAAATGATAATCCTTCGTCCACGCAGTAATAAATCAGCGACATGTATGACAGGGAGAACTGGGAGGCATCTTGTTCCTTGTATAACCTGCATAGCATGGCTACCATGCATTGATAAGGCCTTATTAGCGTAGTTGTAGGGTACCCTTCCTTGGGTCTAAGTTTGAATTGCTTGTTTAGCTTGTACCATCTAGGAAACAACTCCTTGGTTGTGTGTTCGAACTCAGTGACAAATTTGTTGTCCATCTTCTTAGTTCCCTTCTCAAGATGATAACATTTTGCTAATTCTTCGGGTCAAAACAATGCTATGGGATCCCTTCTAGAGTTATAGACATATATGTTCCCCAAATCTACGTGCTTTAGAATCCAAGCAATGGCATCGACACAAGGGAACGTAGCTACATGGGCTGCTACTCTGAATATTCCAAACCTTTAATGTTCTTGAAAATCTTCAGTTCATCCTGGTCTTCGACATCAGTGGAGAAGTTATGGTTTTTGAACATCTAATACACATCGCCCCATATGAGTGCATCCCCTTCCCTGTCTAAGATTCCATAGGTGTTGTCATACATGGCCCCAACAATGTTTGGTTCATCTTCAATTTGTCGACCACTACTAGAGGCCTCGATGGATAATGCCTTGTTGATTGTTTTCTTTCTTAGAGACATGTATGAACCTACAAAGTAGAAATGTGATTAGTATAAAGAAACACATAACTAATCTATAAAAATAATTTCTCTAAGTATCTTCAAATACCTGAAGATTCGCTTGAGAGCTAGAGAGGAAATTGGTTTAAAAGATGCTAAAAAGGTCAAACGGAGAAGTTCTTACAAACAGTTCTGATGACTATCAGAGGTGTTTCTGTTAATTATGCCGAAGGTTTGGTACTAAAATCAGAGAAGTTGATAAAAATTCCTTTGATTACCATCGGGGAAGTTAATAAAAAGTCCTATGAATACAATCAAGGAAGTTAATGGGATGGTCGCCGATGGAACCTTAAGTATGTCGGCGGGATTGACATGAAGTACATTGAAAAGTTGAAGTGTTATTTGGGGGAGTTTATATAAACTTCATTGATAACTATCGGTATAGTTCGTGGGGAGGGTTCTGTCTGAAGTGGAGAATTTTGTATGGAAGACTCTGAATAGAAAAGGAAATTGTGTTGAATTCAAGTTTTGGCACAGGGTTTGGTTCAATTTACGAGGCCGAGAGGTTGGATTAAGAAAGGTCTTCGTCAAATGTTAGGTATGGAACTGCTCATTTTGGTTAAGAGTTTTTTGTTAATTCCTTTAGGGTTTGAAACATGGGGGAGAGTTTGACCTTGGATGCTATCAGTCTATGGAAGAAAAGGGTCACAGGGAGTGTGTGTGACACTCGTGGGTTTCATAGGGTGATCCTATGGCTCTGGTGGCTATGGTGAAAAGAAATGAGGTGAATTCGAGGGTGAGAAAGGGGGAAACTGTGAGCGGAAGTGGAGAAATGTCGTCGTGAAGGCCTTGGGTGATCCAGTTCTAAAGGGTACAATTAAAAAGACCTAACCCTAGAATTTCTAACTAGAAAAAGCATGGATGTAAGACAAAGTTAAGGCTTACCTATCAATTTTATGACACATGGAGGATGTTGGTTGGTTGGGGGTGAGGAGCTTTGGGCTTAGATTTTCTTCGCTTGAGGCTTGCTCTCCTATCCTGTAAGTTCAATGAAACAATAAGGGTCGAGGGTGAGTTCTTATTTATAATTTTTGGGCGAATTTGGGCAATAATGCAAATGGGCGGATAATTTTAAGCCGACAGAGTTGGTGACAAGTCCTTTGATGTGCATCAGAGGATTTGGTGGGAAAGTATTCGATACACATCGAAAGACTTGAGATGAAGTACATTGAAGTTCATCAAAATAGATTGAAGTAACTCCTCCGATGTATTGGAGGAGTTAATACAAACTTGAGTGATTTAAAGCCTTCTTGCATATCCTGCAAGATTTCCATTTAAAGACGAGACGTTTTCATAGGGCTCAAGGTTTTCTAACTACTCAAAAAAATCTCCTCAGCTTCAGGGTACTCTTGTCAATTTCGGGTGAAGATTTTATTCATATCTTGCAAGCTTTCTACTCAAAGACTTGCAATCCCCACAAGATTTCACCCATTATTAACACTACATTTCCAAACAAGGTCTATGTCCTGCAAGCTTTCCATTTCAAAGACTTGCATAACTTGTAGGGATACACCCTACCCTTGGACAACTCACAAGTTATATAGATCTATCAATTTAACAATGAAAGCAAGCATACACACTCTATTTTACTCATGAATTCAACCATTCCTTCTATGCATTCATATTTACTAATTAAACCATAAAACATTGCATTTGCATCATTGCTCATACATTAAACATATCAACTTAAATACTTATATGTTTAGTGAAATATGTCCACTAGCCAATTGATTGAGAGAGGAAGTCTTTCCTCCTAACCTTAGGCTATGCTACAGAGTGCCTTCCTTCTGCATGCCAAGCCATGATATCACAAGCGAATTGATTCATTTGACTGTCAAACTAAATGATCTGGGAAGGTTACTCTTCTTCACTCCACTGGCAACAACATAAGTTTCCCTCTTCCCAATGAGCTCAAAGCCTCCACAGGTTTATTAGGAACCTCTCAATTGGATTTCCTTTGCACAAGGGAATCCCTTCTATGTTATACAATCCCTTGGTGACTTCCCCTTACTAGTGGTGTTTTCTTCGTAGAAAGCACCAAGTCATAGCTCTCTATTGCTCTAGTCTATATATGGGTCTTCTCTGTTCCAGGGTGACCATTATTCTCTTGGGAAAGCTGCCTATTTTCTTCAAGAAAACTTCCCTACAACTCTGTCACTCAGATGAAACATGTGAGACTCTTACTCACTGCTCCATTCAAACGTGAGTCTGTAACTCGTTGTGTTCTTTGTGGTTCCTTGTGAGAACCCGTCCACAACTCCACTAGCTCTTGTAATTTCTTGAGCACATTTTTTTTCTCATCCTCCATGCACGCATCTGTGTATCTAGGTATTTGGGTGATGTTTTCCACCTTTGGTCTCTTCTTTCAAAAAATTCCTTAAGATCCCCAAGACCGATGTCATACGCAACCTCCAATCAATGATCCGAATTTTGAAGGGGTGATCTAAGGGTGTCCTTCTGTCAAGTTTTTATCTGACCTTTTGTCTCTTCAAGAAACCCAACCTATTAGTAGTTATAACTGCTTCAACCACAAATGTTGTCTTCCCATAACTAATCACATGACTCTTGGAAGATTCAGTGATGTTGGCACGTGACGCATTAATTTTGCAAGTGCAGGCTAGAGTGTTGAGCAAGCTTCTTATTTTCTTCATTGAAGCTTCTCCACTCCCTCTCACCATTCCATCTCACCGATTCCACTTCATTGATCCACCTCATCAATCCCATTGTGATATCATGGCTAGTACTCAAGGCATTTCCCTCTCAATCAATTTTCATGTGTTTTTCTATTAATCAATACCATGATTACATACTTCATAATCTCATTATATGAAGTATTAACATAATTAAAATCACGAGGGAAAACATGGTGTTACATTCCCCTCCCCTCTCCCTTAAATAAACATTATCCTTGGTGTTTAAAACACCATGTCTATACAATTATATAGAAAAAAATGGGTATGTCACTCTTATGGCATCCTCCAATTCCCAAGTAGCTTCATCTTCTCCAAAGTTCTTCCAATGCACATTGACCTACATGATGGCTCGATTCCGAAGCATTATTTCTCTCTTGTCCAGGATGCATTGAGGTTCGGGCTAGAATTCTCCCTCCGGTTCCACCTACATCATAGTACAATCAATAGCATGGTTAGAATAATGAATATATTTCTTTAATAACGATACATGGAACAGATTGTGAACTCTAACAGTAGGTGGAAAGGAAAGTCTATATGCTACCAGTCCCACTCTTTCTAGGACTTCAAATGATCCACAATAATGGGATGCTAACTTAGCACGTGTCTCCATCCTTAGGGAACTCCTCTTTGGTTTTACCCTGAGATACACATGATCTCTCACCTCGAACTCCTTAAGAGTTCTCTTGTTGTCTGCATAGCTATTTTGTCTATCATGGGCTATTTTCAAATTGCGTCTTATCCCGATCTTAGGTTGTTCCATTTCTTTCAACAATTCTGCTCCAAGTCTGATCTTGTCCACTAGACTGTTTCAACTAATTGGAACTCTGAACTTTCTGTCATATAGAACCTCAAATGGGCTCATTTTCAATGATTTATGATAACCGTTGTTATAGGAGAACTCTAAGAAGGGTAGATATCATCCCCACTACTTGGTTTGATGCATAATATGCATCCTCAACATGTCCTTTAGCACTCTATTTACCCTTTCATTCTGACCATTTGTCTGAGAATGGTAGGTCGTATTAAACGCTAACTATGTTCCCAAGCCTGCAAACATCTATGTCTGAGATTATGGTCTTCGGTAAACCATGCAATCTGGAAATTTCCTTCATGAAAATGCTAGTGACATCTATGGATTTAAAAGTAGACTTATTGGGAAGAAAGTGAGCTTCATTGCTCAGCTTATGCACATTCAAGCGGTCTGGGCGACCCATTCAAGCCTATAGTTTGAACTCTGCTCTGATACCACTTTGTAACACACCTGACTGCCTAATCTTACTCAGGTTGGTGGAATGTTCATGTTTTCTCCTCAATATTTGGGATAAGTACTAAGTTTACTTTCCCTAGTCTTTTTTCATCATTGTTTAGGTGAAGACTTGTCTTATCACAATATTTTCTGTATAAATTCTCACTTATTCAACCAGATTTCCAATTAAATTCTCCTATGGATCTCACTGAAGTAACTAGAAACCCATACGCCTCCAATAGGAGAATTAGAACTACTTCACATCACCAGATCAATGATCTAGATCAACTCAAACCCTCTATCGTCGGAATATCAAGGTACAAACCTATGTTCACAGTCCGACAATTCTACTTCGATGGGCCACTCCTTTGGGATCCAACGACTCTCGGGCCTGGAGACCAACAACCCTGATTTCCTCGGTCCTACTACACACACGACAGTTAACAACCATCTCCCCATATACTTGTTGGGTGATTATGTGGGACCCATAATGATCCTACGTCTAAGATCTATGCATCTCCATTCTTCGATCATCGGTCCTTCTTCGTTCTTGGAGTCCCTCCCATCGGAGTGTGTTCCCATCGACATCATGCACCACTCGGACTGACTCACTCTGACGACATACGCTTCAACAAATTTGACGATCCTTATTTGCCTCATCCGACGGTTAGGGTTTGCTCGGAGGCGACTTCCATTCAACAGATAGGATTTTTACTGCCAACCTCTTAGGTTGCACCATACTAGATCTGACGGCTGAGATCTCACGAGGCACCTCCTGATAGATCGACGCTCCTCAGACTCTCAGGTTATCGGACTCCTCCCTCAAGCCCTCCATCCAGATCTATGATAAATCAACAGTTGTCGTTGATTCAGAGTTCCCTCCATCAAAGTCCCAATACAACCCCATGCATGGCTACTCCAAATACTACCACGTACTTCGACCAACGGTCTAGATCTACTCGCTAAATCAAATCAACGACTGTGAACCACCTAGAATCAAACATTGGTTTACTCTAGGTTGATAGTCTGACTTGGGACTTAACCATTTTAGGTTTTCTCTTAAGCCATCATTAAGGTTCTAACGAACCTCCTCGCCTCTCGTCCTCACTCTAAAACTGGCTAAAGAAATTTCATCTTGGTTTTGGATGAGGATTTGGATATCTTGTAAGCCTTCCATTTAAGGACAAGAGATTTTCACACGGCTCAATGTTTCCTAACTACTCATAAAACTCTCCTCAACTTCAGGGTACTCCTGTTAATTCTAGGTGAAGATTTTATTCGTATCTTGCAAGTTTTCCACTCAAAGACTTGCAATCCCCACAAGATTTCACCCATTATTAACACTATACTTCCAGTGAAGGTCAATGTCCTACAAACTTTCCATTTCAAGGACTTGCAGAGCTTGCAGGGATACACCCTACCCTTGCACATCTTGTTGGTTATATAGATCTATTAAGTTAACAATGAAAATAAGCATACACACTCCATTTTACTCAAGAATTCAACCATTCCTTCTATGCATTCATATTTACTAATTAAACCATAAAACATTGCATTTGCATCATTTCTCATACATTAAACATATCAAGTTAAATACTTATCTATTTAGTGAAATATCTCGACCATCCAACTGACTGAAAGAGGAAGCCTTTCTTCCCAACCTTAGGATATGTTACATAGTGTCTTATTGTTGCATACCACCCCCGTTCCAACCCATGATATCACAAGGGAATTGATTCAACTGACTTCCAAACTAAATTATCCGGGAGGGTTATTCTCCTTCACTCCACTGTAAACAACATAAGTTTTCCTCTTCCCACTGAGCTCAGAGCCTCCACGGGTTTATTAGGCACCTCCCAACTGAATTTCCTCGACACAAGGGAGCCCCTTCTCTGCTATATAGTCCATCGGTGACCTCCCCTTACCAGTGTGGGTTTCTTTCCAGTAAGCACCAAACCACAACTCTCTATTGCTCCAATCTGGATATGGGTCTTCTTTGTTCTAGGGTGGCCATTATTCTCTTGGGAAAGCTTCATATTTTATTCAAGAAAGCTTCCCTACAACTTTTTCACTCAGAGAAAATGTGTGAGTCTCTTCCTCACTGCTCCATTCTAACGTGAGTCTGTAACTCGTTGTGTTCTCTATGGTTCCTTGTGAGAACCCGTCCACAACTCCACTAGCTCTTATAATTTCCTGAGCACATTTTTTTTCTCGTCCCCCCTTCATGCATTTTTGTATATGGGTGATGTTTTCCACCTTTGGTCTCTTCTTCCACACAGTTCCTCTGGATCCCCATGACTGCTGTCAGACGTGACCACCAGTTAGTGATTCGAATTTTGAAGGGGTAATATGAAGGTGTCCTTCTATCAGGTTTGTATCTAACCTTTTGCCTCTTCAAGAAACCCAACATGTCAACAGTTATAACTGCTTCAACCACCAATCCTTCCTTCCCATAATTGATCACGTGACTCTTGGATGATTCAAGCACGCTGACAGGTGATGCATTAATTTTGCAAGTGCATGTTGGAGTGTTGAGAAAGCTTCATATTTTCTTCATTGAAGCTTCTCCACTCCCTCTCAATGGTCCACCTCACCTATTCCACTTTACTAATCCACCTCATCAATCCCATTGTGATATCATGGCTAGTACTAAAGACATTTCCCTCTCAGTCAGTTTTCAAGTGTTTTTCTATTAATCAATGGCATGATTACATACTTCATAATCCCATTATATTAAGTCTTAAACATAATTACAATCACGTGGGAAAACAGGGTGTTACACCTTAGCACTTCTAGGGGACTGCCATCATTATTTGAACTATGGTGTAGGTCCTCCTCCAATTGGTTCCTAGGGTACTTGATGTTCTACCCCCTTACTTCCTTGAATTTTCCCACCCCCCATCATATATTCTATGCATTGTTGTGTTCCCATTACCCTTTCCTTGTTCACTATCTCTTTCCTCACACTTTTTTTAGTTCTCCTTCCTCGCTTCTTGATAGTCCTTTCCTCTTCTATTTCCCTTTCCTTTAGTGTTTGTTCATCCTTCCTACAAGTTTGCATCTTGGGTGGTAGCACTATAGTTTTCTCAACCATATGATCATTCTCCTCTTGCTTGTTTGAATCCTTCATCTCTTCTTTAGTTTCATGGATTGGATTCTAATTTTCCAAAAAATTAAAAGTTTGAAAGGCTTAAAGAGTAAGGATAGGCTCTAAGATGTCCTTATGGGATGAGGAACCAGTTCCTTGATTCTCAATTACCGTAGCTAGAGCCTCATAGCAGTTGGAGGTCGAGGGAGTCCCCTGCGAAAGGCTACTAATCGAGGGTTTGAAGGTTGATCTAACCTTGATACAGATTTGGATAGAGCGGATTGGATGAAGTAGGCACCAGATTTGGGTTGTTTCCTTTATTAGGATGCATCTTTTTATTCATTGTTTTCCAAACCTCAACTTGTTCCATTGTTTTTGGATTCTCCCTCCTGTTTTTGTAATATTTCACAAAATGGCCATATCCATGGAAAATCTTATATTTAAAAGGCAATTGTTCATAACCCAATCACTGCACATGAGTCCAGTGGTCAAAGGTTAGTCGAATAGCCTCAAGTAGACCTTTTTCAAGATCAACTCCAACACATATCCTGGCATAGGTGTACATCCTGAATTTGGATTTTGATTTATCAATATACTTGCCCAAAGTATTTCCAATGCTTTTAAAGGCATTGTCCCGCAATAATGATAAGACAAATGTTGCAGTTTAACCTATACTAGAACAACAAAGGAAATGTCTCAAGGGTCCATCTATTAAGATACATACCTCGAGAGCCAAAGAAGTACGGGGCACTCTTGAAGATAAGATCTCTATCTTCCTTGTGTTAAAAAAGAAATGCATAAAACCCTCAACCGCAAAAGAAGTGATTAAGCTTACCTGTGATGAGACTCTGTCAATTTCTCCATAACCATGTTTCCATCGAGCGCAAGGAGGGCCATACCTCGTAAATTGACCAAGTCCTTTTTCAACAAAGGCCAGAGCTTATGTCTTGGGGGAAAAGTAGGAAGATACATCTCAGGCCACTGATCAAGCTTCTTCACAAATCAAGATATAATCATTTTGGTAACAAATTTCCCCAAAGTGGAAACCAACTAGCAAAAGGAAAGTACTTCAAAATCAAAGTTAAGAAGATGACAACCTCCCCCAACATCTTGAACAAACCTAACAACCCTAGTGCAGGAAGCAACAACAAAGATCTAAAATTTTGTAAAGCAAAAGATGAATCAACAATAAATGATAAAATAACATACATATATTATTAAAAAAATAATTTCACTTTTTAAAAACATTAATTATATAACATAAATCTAGATTCGTATTTTTCTTTTATATTCACAATGATGAATCTATATAAAAGAAGAATTTTATAAATACACAATAGAATTTTATACACATCAAAGAAACTTCACATCACATCATACATGTACATGTTATACCATGTAATAAAATGGGATTTCAATAATGAAGAGGATCACATTAACATAATCTTGTACATTTGGCCTAAGACTTATCTATCGTATCTCTAGCTCACTAATCATTAAAAGAGCTTCCCACAATCATTAAAAGGCTTACAAAAAATGACAAACTGATTCATTCAAATCATCCCATTATTTATTATGTTAATATTTATAATTTATAAAAGAATCCAATCAAAGATGTCCATCAAAGTAAAGTTTTCAATGACCGTGTTTTTAAAAACTTTTTTAATCACAAGTGTTATAATAGACTTTCTACCTTTTGTATCCCTCCTACATAGGTTTGTTTAAAAGGTTGGTGTTTTTTATCTTTTGTTTCACATTCTTGGTGTTATGGCCTAAATCCTTGATTTCTTCAAGGCTATTGTTTACATGGAAAAATAAGGAATTGCAATCTTTTTGATGGTGTGGTTTTGTCTAACTTAAGATTTTCCTTGAAATGATGTAAATATTGAAATCGCTTTCTTTTATTGACCACATATCATCCCATAATGTCAATCAGTTTATATTTCGAAACTACTTTAGCATATCATTTACTCGTGTCTTCTCAAAATTCATATGATGTAAATATTGAAATCGCTTCCTTTTATTGATCCGCATATCATACCATAATGTCAATTACTTTATATTTCGAAACTACCTTAGCATATCATATACTCTTGTGTCTTCTCAAAATTCAACTTGAGATAATTGAGTCAAATAAAAAATATTGCCTACAAAAAATATACTCAATTATGCAATTCTGGAATTCTCATTATTCAATTGGGCGATGGCCTCCCCAAGCATTTGAAATTGCCAATTAAAATCTCTATCATTAAGCATTTTGGACATCAAATACAATTAAAAATTGTAATTGCATATATCTTTCACGATGTGCAACCTACTTTCCTAGAAGCATTTTTTTTATATTTGGAAAAAAAATCCAAAACATTATTATGGGCAATCATTTCATGGCAGCTAAATGAAACTAATGGATTAGTGTGTTGATGTTAGTACATATTAATATACTTTATTGGACATGATACACAATGCCTCCATTTTGTAAATAAATTCTTCATTGTCAAAGGTAAGGTCTAAGTGAATATTCTATTATCTCAACTAACACCTTGTATGCAGGTTAAAGAAAGCACTCTATGGGTTAAAGCAGTCCCCGAGAGCATGGTATGAAAAGATTGATACACATCTACTTCACCGAGGATTCATAAGAGATTATAAAGACTCAAATCTTTATGTAAAGACCAATGTTGCAAATAAATTCTTTAACAAAGAAAAAACTTGAAAAAACACATAAACAATACATTGTCATTAATATACTTCATTAATACGTAAATTCTTTCACAAAACTTCATTGTTAAAGGACACATTTTTAAACAACAATATGTAACTAAATAACTAAAATCCAATGTAACTAAATAATTAAAATCCAAAACCTCCAAAATAAACTATGTGACAAATAAATATATAAAACAAATTCAACATTAACCTCACACTTACTTACAGATCCTTTTTATTTGCACTACCTAAATGATGCAATTTTAAACTCCTACCATTTAAGCCATTTTGAATATTTTTACCATAATTTATAATATATATTATTTTAATTTATTTTTAAGGTATTTTTAATCATTGAAGAGCATGAGATGAATCGACCTAGGTTGCATTTACTCTATAAATACAATAATTACTGGGCGAATACTACATAGAGTTTGGTAAAAGACTCGACGAATACAACAATGGCGAAAAGAAGAGCATCCCTGATGAACCATTCTCGTTAAGATCGTCTTTAATTTGGAGTAAGGCTTTGCTACATTTGCGTAAGAGCCGAAAATGTTGTTTTGCGGAGCCCAGACCCGAGGAGGCAAATTCTTCTGATTGATAAGCTGGAAGTTCGAAGCTAGGCAAAGGCTTATGATTTATGAAAGGAAGTTATTTTCTGGGGGAAGCAGAATCATACCTTATGTATAAAATGAAGTTACTTTTCTTGGGTTCGAGTAGGCAAGGACCTTATTGATTCATTTCGATTCATGTAACTTACACTATAGAGTGAGAAATGGTGGAGAAGCCATATGAGATCCACCTAGACTTGGAGTTGTTTATGGAAGACGACAAAGCATTGATGAACAATGTTATGAACCTCATTGATGAACATGTGCTCAACATGGCAAGTTAGTTGCCTATCTGCATTTAAATAACAAAACCCAAGATGTTGGCCACACCAAACAAAATAGTACGCCACAATAACGAGTAACATTTAGAACACCATTACTTCGATTCTTAAGAGGATAGCTCTTTAGCTTATGTTTCCATGTTTACATGTCTTTGATAGCTAGTTTTAAATCTTGTAATCGTTTACAAGTAATTCATCGATAACCAAATTTCATAAACTTTTCTGGTTAATTAAATTTGAACTTAATAGGAGGTAATAATTTCACATTACACCAGAATGATAAGTAATTTTGATTAATTATAGAGATTTGTAAAGTCGATAAACATCTTAACATTAAGCAAAAAAATGATAGATGGAGCAAGGATAGAATTTGATAGTCAAATTGTCTGTCATATACAATTAAACTTTAAACAATTAAACTTTTTCTCAGAACTATCAACATTTTTCATTAAAATTGTCAAAAAAAAAGATGTTAAGTTGTCAAAACCATCGAATTTAACATATTGTTTAGTTTTGAAATTCCAACCTTAAATGGAAGTCAATCTCACAAACCTTGAACTTGCACTAGATAATTAAGAGCTACTTATCAAAGATCGTGGTGACATACCCCAATGTGGGCTTGGTTCCTTCACGTGTTTGAATTACATTTTTATTGTTTTGAATTCCTAATATGTGGTACATTAATCTTGTTAATGTCTATGTAAAGCATTATGCATATGTCAAATTTTTGATCATAAAACCATATGTACATGTGTGTACATAGTGTTTCTCTTAATAGTTAAAAAAAACATTTTAACCAAAATAAGTCTTACAATTTGATAAATCCAAGTGCACCCAATGTTTGATTGAAACCTCCTCTGCTTTCTCACATTCTTCAAGCTTAAGCGCTCTTAAACTTACTAATTTATTAAACCTTTTGAGCACTTCTCTTAATATCCAACAACTTTAACATATTTATTCAAAATTAAAATTTAACATATATTTGATCAAAATAGTACAATGAATTTAAAGCTAATATAAAATAATACAAACAAAACACATAATACATCGAATAAAATTTAATAAAACTAAAATGAAGTAGAAAAATGTTCACGTAGTACATACCAAAACAACTTGAAAAACACAAACCAAATAAGATTCAATGTAGTAAACTAACTTGAAAAACACAAACCAAACAAGGTTGCGTGGCAGCGCAGTCCCTACCAAGGCAGATAGAAAGCAAATTGTGGAAAATGGGGTCGAATTTTAAATGAAACGAAGTGTTTGGTGCAAAATGTATATCAGGGAAATGTTGTGCAAAATGTATATCACGGAAGATAGGGAAAAAGTAAATGACGGTCGACAAGCACAACAACGTCTAATTTTTGAAAGTATATAGAAAACCTAATTTTTTTGAAAGTATATAACAAAGTAAAAAATTTGTTGACAGTGCAAGATTAAATTTGGAAATTTAAATGCATTTTCCATATGGACTAGTGAAAGATAAAAATATATGATGACATAAAATTAATAGGAGATAAGTAATATAAAAATTTAAATGCATTTGTGAACATGGGGTATATGTAAATGACGCTTGCGTTGTTGAACGCCATTTATTTTGAAATATATAAAAAAAGAAAAGTGTGTAACATATAAAAGAGTAGATGCATTGGCCATACAGACTGTTGAAGGATAAGAATAAAAGTCTAACATATTAAAAAACAAATGCATTTGTTATATAGAATGTGGAAAGATAAGAATAGAGTCTATAACATATAAAAATTTAAATGCATTTTTTATTTCAAGTATGTCAAAAAATGAAAGTTTGTTACATACTACTGCAAATTTTGAAATATACCAAAAAATTAAAGTATGTTACATATAAACCTGAATTTAAATGTGTTTGTCATGTAGACTGGGATTGGGGCTCCCGCGGACCATTAGAGAAATATGTACAAGAAACAGGATTGTGGAAAGTATATAGAGTGCAATAGCTACAAAAGAAAATAAATGAAAAGGTATAAGTGTTTGCCTATACCTCTGTGTTTAAGAAAGTGGAATAACCGGGCTGAGAAACAAAGAAAGATGCGATGACTAAACTTACAGTGAGGGTACATATGAGCGCTTTGGCTATTTTCTTGCGGTTGTCGTTTCATTGATGTCAACGACGACTGCGGTTTCAAGGATGTTCTCCACGGCTGTTGGAATGCCGAGAACTACCTGTTGTCTTTCGTTGGTGGCTTGTTTCAATTGCCTTTCGACCCATTCTTCAATGTAGCTTCTCATTTGGGCGACGTTGATATCATTCTGGATTTTGATGTTGAAAACTTCGTTTTCTAATTCCTGGAAGTCGATAGAAAGATTAGAGAGAGACTGATGAATTTCCTCATTCTGTACTGCATATTTGACTAGCCAATCATGGACGTGAGCTTGATCAAATTGAAGGATGCTGTAAAAAATTTCCAGAGACAAGGTATTCAACCTAGCAACCTGTTTATCGAACTCTTGCCTGGTTAAGGGCAAGGAGTTTGCGATTAAGAGGGGGTCTTGGAAGTCGTTGGTTTTCCCTGCTAAGTCTATATTTGACAGTTTTGTGAAGAATTTATCTTTCTTCGCTATGGCTTGTTCACATGACTGAACAATGAGACGCAAGTTCTTTACTTTTTGTTTCCAACATGCATTGAATTGGCCGATCCAGTTTTTGGATGGAAGATCTTCTACTCTTCTTTTTGTTTCTGTCATATTGTTGACAATCTTGCCAAAAGGGATGACCATTTTTAAAAAGAAATTTTCTTCATCTTTTAATTCGGCTTGCAAAAGCTCGAGCAAGCTATGTGCCCTAGTTCCAAGGGAAGCGATGGTTTGTGATCTTTTCCATGCCTGGGTAACCAGTTCCATTCTTTTTTTTATATTGTTCTCCACATATCCTTTACAGGATGCGAGCAGGGTGGAGGATGCTTTTACATTGGGTGCAGGGGTGCTAGGCATGGCTATTGCCAAAGGATCGACAAGCAATGTCATAGGAATGAAAGCGTCTTCCAATTCCTTGACTCGATCCTTCAGTTTGGCATTCTGGGTCTCGATGCGTCCAATGGAATCATGAAGTGCTTCTCTGGTCGTGGAGTGAAGTTGACAGATTTGGGACGACTGCATGTTGGCAACGTCAACCTCTGAACGAGATTTGTCTTTGATATTTTTAACATTTTTTTTTTCTCAAATATCAATCTTTTGTTCCGGCTATCAAAAACAACGCTCTGGAACACGAAGGATTCATCTTCGTCAAAATTTTGGGTAACGGATATGTCCATTAGATGGCTATGGTGGATGTCGTCTTGGGGTTGATCAAGGAAGGGGAACATGGCATCCAGATCAATGTCAACTTCCATGTTCTAACTCTGAATTTCCGACTCTTCTGCCCGACCCACATTTTTTTTCTCTTCTTCTCTACTGGAAGCTTGTGAGAACTATCAATTTTAGAGTGAGGAGGGTCGTTATCTCCTCCTCCGTTTGAAGAACTTTGGGTTTCTTTATTGTTGTGATGGGTCGTTGGAGCGATGCTCCGAGATGTCATACTTTTTGGAGTGGTATTTGCGGATTGAACACTCTTGTCACTAGGGCCTTTCCCCTGTTGCGTGTACAATTTAGTGTAGCTTTGCACTGTCTCTATGTCGTCGGTATCAGAGGCAAGACCATCACTGTCTATGTTTTTGGGCAGGTGTTTATTTACAAAAAAATCGTCAAGGCCAAGTGATTGTAAATGTTGTCTAAAAATATCATAGGGGTCGAATCCTCTTATGTCTTCAGCATATCTGAGGTTGGAGATGCTAAAATGTGCTGTGAAATCATCAATTTTGTTGACGTTTTTCAAGACGAACTCCCCTATTTTCCAAGGCAGAGGAATGAACTGTTTTTTTTCTTCCTTTGGAACAGATGCAACTAGTATTTGTATTGACATGCTACTTCTGCAATAAAAATTATGTCTGTAACGTGAAATAGAAGGAGAGCATGTTGTTCCGTGGAGCCAAAAATTCTTATGACAGTTTAATTATCCAAATGTTGGAGTGTCCCCTTATTGTCCAAAAAACTACTTGTATGTTCAGATATGCGGGGAGCATTTTCTCCTAACAACAAAACTTTGAAAATAGACAGGAAGCCATTAAAAACCTCATAAAAACAGTGGGAATCCTTGTGCTTCCACAAGGCCTGGTACCAAAACGTTACTGGGTGGAATTCGTAGTTGACTTTTTTGGACAGAGACAGTTGTGGAAATTGACAGGAATGTGCTATTGCAAAAACTAAATAGGATGACATATAAAATTTCTTTTCCCTTTTGTAGCTTGACAATTGGGAAGAAACTTCATGGGAAATTAACCTGCCCCAATCAAAAAGGGCTTGTTCGTTAACTGTGAAATACAAAATATAAAGAGCCATGCAGGAAACAGTACCTGTGGACTCCTGTCCCGTTATTCTTGTAAACAACCAGGCAATTTCCCGAAATGGATTTATAAATGAACTAACCTGCATACTTGTAATATCTTCAGGAACTAGATTCAGCCTTTCCAAAAAATGGGGCAAGAGGTCCAATCCGTTATTATGATTTGCTAGGAACTGTTTGCAATCTTCTCCTTTGAATGTCAATGTTGGCTTGGGCAATTTCAGCATCTGGCGGAAGACCTGAGGTGAAAAAGAAACAGAAGAGTCGTCGTGCAGTGGAATAATTCTTTGCTCTGCAATAAATTTATCGACGCACCAAGAGACTAGGTCCTTACAGTCAAAAACCTCAAGGACACAGCCTGCATGAGAAATCCTGGAGGTCCAAATTACTTGGTTCTCTACGGTAGGGGTTGAGTAATAAGAAAATTCCATGGACCAGTGGAAGTTCTGGTCCTCACGCCCGAAGGTGTTCACTGTATCTCCACAGAACTGGTGCCGAGTTGATGCCATAGGTTTATGAGAAGGTTGCTTTGCTGCAGATGATGGTTTAAATGAATTGTTAGAGTGAATAATGTAACTTTTTGCTAAATCTTGGTTAAATGCTTGTGAATGGAAAAGCTCCTCGAGCCTTTCGTTGATTAATGACAACCTGTATTCGTGGTGCATGATGAACTGTTAGCAGTAAAATTTATTTATTGCATATTTAGAAATGCGAACATGGCGGGTATGGCGAAGAGCAATTAAGGAATGGAGGTTTCGTGAATGTGCGAAGGGCACGCTGTGTGAACGGTATTTCATGATTTTGAAATGAACACTCGCAAGAGCCTTTCACCCATCAAAGACAATATATACAGTTTCTGCATGATGACTTGTTAGAATTAAATGCCAGTAATTCCATATTTAGAAACAAGATATGTATATGTATAAAACTTTTTATTTTCTTTTATTATAGACAAGTGCGAAGGTGACGGAGAGGGCGGAGAGCAAGGAAAGAATGGCAAGCTCTGAAAAGTGGTCAGACGGGATTCAAAAAAGGGTTACAAGGATAGTCAGGACAGTCGAGTGTTGCACGATGAAATTTCATGTTTCTGAATTTTTGAGTGCAAAATGTGTAAAACGGAAGAGATCGTGATGGGGCAGTTGAGTGTCTGGTTTGTATATTTGCGGAATTCCACCAAAGTGGTTAAGTATAGAATAGGGAAATTGCTAATTGCATATGTGGCAATAAGATCTTATATATAATTGCCAACTCCTAATTGCAAAGGGGTGCGGATACAGGAAACAACGACTACGAACTGAATATTTCTTCAACCCGCCAAACCGACGATTCGCCAAAGAAATTCGAACAAATGGTGAAGTATGGAAAGCGGACAGATGGGCTTCAAAATGGGGTGACAATAGTTCCACTAAATATGCGAGGACCCAACAGTTAAATTGTATTTCTCGAAAATTTTCAATGCAAAAATGTGCAACACATAAAAGGGCATGATAGGTGGACCGTAATATGGAAAAGTGTACGATCTAAGAACGATTGCAATTTTGAATATCTGTCAATTTGTATATATCGGAGCTCCGAATGTTGTTTGGAGGTCACGGAAAAGTAGAATTGCAATGTTGACCCGACCAGCGCGCAATTCCACCTGTCAATTTGTATATGGCGGAACTATGGGTGCTAGTTGTGGGACAGGGAACAATAGACGGTCAATTTAAAGAAAGGGGAAGCGGTCGTTGGAAACGCAAACACGTGAATCCGCAAAGCTGTGGAGCAATGCATTGTCGGGAAAAAAATGATTAAGTAACCAGGAAGAGAAACTAGAGGGAATAAAAGAGTGGGAAAATAGAGAGGCGGAAGGCAATTTTCGTAAGCGCGAATTGGTTTCAAAGAAGCGCCATCATTGCAAAACCATGGTCTACTAATTGTCAACAAATGCATTGTTGAATATAACAATTTATTGCAACGTATGCCTGCAACTATGTTCTTGATACATTATTCCATGACTGTAACATATCAACTTAACCACTAAATTTCCTTTTCTACTAATTGCCAACAAATGCTTTGTGGAAGATTAGAATTTATTGGAACGTGTGCATGTAACTATGTTCTTGATACATTCTACCATCAATGCAACATATTAACTCAAGTATTAAACTTATTGCATTATGGGTTGTTAGCATTAAAATTTAATAATTGCATGTTTAGAAACAAGAATAATGATTTTGCTGCAACATTGTACATTGGTATTAGTAAACACAAGATCGAAGAAGTACGAGAGCACTGAACCATGCCAATTAGAACATGCATTAAACCCAGAAAAGAGGCAGCAACAAAGAGTGCAAGGCAAAAAAAAATTACTAGCAAATCCATTTAAAAAAAAAAAAACATCGAGTAATGTACATCTATGCTTAGAAATTGGACCCAGTTCTTTGAGCCAAAACATTGAAGGTATCTGCGACAAACACAGGCATGGGTTCTGCAGTATGCAAGATCCTTGGAGTTTTCTCATCGATGAATCATCCTCTGCTGAAATTGATATTTTTCAGAAGCTTTTCCTCAGAAAGAAGACGAAAATGGTTGCAGGGCAAGTGGAATAGCCCTTAGCTGAAACCGCCTCTACATAGTCCAAAAAAATTCAGTAGCACAGCTTGCACGTGCAATTGTAGAGGCCCAAATTACTCCATTCTGGGCAAAAGGAGATGACTAGTAGGAAAATGCGTGGCAGGAGCGAGAGTTTTGGACCTGATGCTTGAAAATGTTAAACAATTTTTTTTTTGCTTGTAATATATCTCTAGGAGCATCAACATATCATTGCTTTACACTGAAATTCTTCCACCCAGAATGAACTAATTTGGAACTCTGGAATTCCTACTTTCGCGGTGCAAAGTGGTTGTTGCATTCACCGTCAGTTTTTTTTTTTTTTCTGAAACTCCTTTTGGTGTTGTCATGATTGGAATCACCAAGCCGAGAAGGTCCGTTCATTATGGTTGATTTCAATTTGGGCACGGGAGTGGGATGATTCTCTACATTGCCATCATCCATTGTCGTATCATCGTCCATCAGATCATCTTCTTCCGACTCAGAATTCATGGCATCAACTTTTGCGATAGCAATGACTGCAACTGGGCAGGTTCTCTAACCAACCAAGGTTGCGATGGAATTTTTTGGCTTGAAATATATCTCTTGGTGTACCAAGGGACCATCTCCTTTTTTGCTCCTGGGTGGAGGGAGATGAATAGTAAGAATATGCCCTGGAATAGTGGAACCTCTGGCCATTATGCCCCAATGTGTTTACTGTGTGTGGAGAGAACTACTACCATAAGTTATTTAGAATTTCTGTTTGGTCGAGATGATGTTTGAAATGAAAATCGGGAGGGATAATATAAGCCTCCACAAATTATGGTTTAATGTGTATCAATGGAATATCTCCTTGAGCCTTTCACTGATCAATGACAATTTCCAGGGTTCGTGCGGAATGAGTTGTGACCATCACAACTCACTAATTTCACAATTAGAAAAAAGTGTGAACATGGCGATGACGACGAAAAGAGATTAAGAATCATAAATTTCTTAAAAGCACCAACCCGTCGACACACAAAACAAAAAATATTGCGTGGCCTTTGAAATGAATACTTGGAAAGGATAACATGCTTGTGGGAAAATCTTAGTTTAATTCGTACTAATGACAAATCTTCTCCAGACTTCCAGACATTAATGACAGTTTTAACAGTTGCTGTAGGATGGCTACTAGCATTAAATCTTAATTATTGCATATCTGGAAACAAGTACGAAGGCAGCAGCAATGGAAAAACCGATTCCAAGAAATACCAAAGTATGAAAAGCGGTCGAGCGAAGATATACCCAGGGCATGTGAAGGGTCGATGGTTCTCGGCCTGGCGGGCTGAAAATTGAGCCTCTATTGTTCTGTGTCCAACAAATAGCACCTACACTTCTGCGATATACAAATTAACAGGCGGACTTGCGGGTTGGTTGGTTCAACATTGCATTTTTTTTGTCCTTAGAAATTCAGTATTAATTCCATAATTAGCCACTTTTTTGGATCGGGGATTCTCGGGCTGGCGAGCAAAAAATTGGGCATCTATTATTCCGCGCTCTAAAATAGCACTGACAATTCCGCGATATACAAATTCAAAACTTGACCTGCGCTAAATTATTACTGTTAAATATTTATATTGCAGAATTTAATTATATGAGAAAGGTTGCACAATCTGGTCGGTTGAGTGATATAAGAGTATTTCTACAAACAAGCAATATAAAAAAGAGTCATTACATACTTAGGCACTTTTTTTTATCGCGGGTTGGCAGCCTCACGGGATGAAAAAAGAGTCTTTATTGTTCTGTTTCCTACAAATAATACCTAGATTTCCGTGGTATACAAATTGACAAGAGGACCTACGCCCTGCTTGGCTGAACATTGCATTTGATCGCGGGTTCGTGGCTTGGCGCGCTGAAAATTAAGTATCTATTGTTTTGTGTCCTACAAATAGCACCTACAGTTCCGCGATATACAAATTCACACGCGGACTTGTGGACAGTTTCTATATAAAGTATGGAATGAGATTTTATACAGCATATGCAGATCCCTCATTCCATACTTAGGCAGTTTTTGGATCGCGGGCTCGCGGTCTGGCGGGCCGAAAAGAGAGTCTCTATTGTTTCGTCTCCTACAAATAACACCCAGACTTCCACGATATACAAATTGATAGTGTTCTAGAACATATGCAGATCCATCATTCCATACTTGGGCACTTTTTGGATCGCGGGTTCGCGACTTGGCGGGCTGAAAATTAAGTATCTATTGTTCTGTGTCCTACAAATACCACCTAGACTTTCGGTCCTACAAATACCACCTAGACTTCTGTGTCCTATAAATACCACCTAGACTTCTGCGACATACAAATTCACACACGGACTTGTGGACATAGTCTATATAAAGTATGGAATGAGATTTTATACAGCATATGCGGATCCCTCATTCCATACTTAGGCATTTTTTGGATCGCGGGCTCACGGTCTGGCAGGCCGAAAATAGTCTTTATTGTTCTGTCTCCTAGAAATAGCACCCAGACTTCCATGATATACAAATTGATAGTGTTTTAGAACATATGTGGATCCCTCATTCAAAACTTGAGCACTTTTTGGATCACGGGTTCGCGACCTGGTGGGCTGAAAATTAAGTATCTATTGTTCTGTGTCCTACAAATAGCACCTAGACTTTCGAGATATACAAATTGACATGTGGACTTTTGGACATACTCTCTATATAAAGTATGGAATGAGATTTTATACAACATATGTGGATCCCTCATTCAATACTTAGGCAGTTTTTGGATCGCGGGTTCGCGGGTTGGCACGCCGAAAATAGAGTCTCTATTGTTTTGTCTTCTACAAATAGCATCCAGACTTCCGCGATATACAAATTGATAGGTGGACTCAGGCTAGTTGGCTGAACATTGCACTTTTATTGTCCCGTAGCGATCCCGTATGAATTTCAAATTTAGCGTTTTTTTTTATCAGGGGCTCTGGGGCTGGCGAGCTGGAAATTGGGCGTCTATTGTTTTGCGCTTTACAAACACATTTTTCTAGAACATATGCGGATCCCTCATACTATACTTCGACACTTTTTGGATCGTGGGTTTGCGACCTGGCAAGCTGAAAATTAAGTATCTACTGTTCTATGTCCCACAAATAGCACCTAGACTTCCGGGATATACAAATTGACACACAGACTTGTGGACATAGTCTCTAAATAAAGTATGGAATGAGATTTTATATAGCATATGCGGAGATCCTGTATAAATTTCATATTTAGCGATTTTTTTTTATTGGGAGCTCTGGGACTGGCAGGCTGAAAATTGGGCCTTTATTGTTCCGCGTTGTACAAAAACATTGTTCTAGAACATATGTGGATCCCTCATTCCATACTTGGGCACTTTTTGGATCACGGGTTCGTGACCTGGCAGGCTGAAAATTAAGTATCTATTGTTTTGTTTCCTACAAATAGCACCTATACTTCTGCAATATACAAGTTGACACGCAGACTTGTGGACATTGTCTCTATATAAACTATGGAATGAGATTTTATACAACATATGTGGATCCCTCATTCCATACCTAGGCAGTTTTTGGTTCACGGCCTGGTGGGCCAAAAATAGAGTCTTTATTGTTCCGTCTCCTACAAATAGCACCCAGACTTCCGCGATATACAACTGGACAGGTGGACTCGGGCTGGTTGGCTGAACATTGCAGTTTTATTGTCTCGTAGCGATCCCATATGAATTTCATATCTAGCGATTTTTTTTATCAGGTTTGTGGGGCTCGTGGGATGAAAATTGGGTCTCTATTGTTCCGCGTTGTACAAACACCAGGCACATCTCTGTGATTTACAAATTGACAAACAGACTTGTGGGCTGCGTGGCTCAACATTGCAGTTTTCATTGTTCCTTGTCCTCCGAATAGCCCTCGGAGTTCCGCGATATACAGATTGACAAATGGACTTGAGGGCTAGCTAGTTCAAGTTTGCCATTGTTCATAGATACTAATCCCTATCAACTATCTAACATATCTAAAAACATGATTTTCAATACTAAATTATTAATAATAATTTTTGCTATTGCAGAATTTAATTAAACGAGAAAGTTTGTACAATCTGGTCGGGCGACTGATATAAAAGTTTTTCGACAAATGAGCAATACATAGTAAACATGTACTTTTAGAGAGTATGGACAAGATATTTAATAGAGCATATGCGGATCCCTCGTTCCATACTTGGGCACTTTTTGGATCGCGGGTTCTCGGCCTGGCGGGCTAAAATTTGAACCTCTTTTGTTCAGTGTCCTGCAAATATCACCCAGACTTCCGCGATATACAAATTGACAGGTGGACTTGCGGATTCCACGTCTGGCGGGTTCAAGATTGCAATTGTTTAGCAATGTTCATCATATCTAACTTCAGCTAAAAACATTATTTTCAGATACTAAAATATTAATATTAACTATTGTTATTGTACAAGTGAATTACATTAAATTATTAAAGGATGTTAAATCACTTATTTTTAAAAAAATGAAGGAAACAAAAGAATTTTTTTTGTAAAATTCTATCACCGCAAGAATAACAAGGACCAATTTGAAGTTTAAGGCCCTCTTGTTCATATGATAGCACAATTGCACTCCGCACAGTATATATTCGTTGATTTCAAATTATTCCAGGATATTAATTTTACCAAGTTCATCAAATAAGCAAAAATTGCGAAAACAACGATCAATTTGAATTTTAAGAGCCTCTTGTTGGTATGATAGGACAATTGCACTTCACACACTATATATTCGTTGATTTCAAATTATTTCACAACAATAATTTGACCAAGTTCATCGATCAAGGAAATTTGTCAAAACAAGTCACATAATACATTTGTGTCACAGCGCCATAGAAATTATCAGGTGGATCTGCGTGCCAGCTGACCAAAAAAAATCAATTATATTGTTAAGTGTCCTCCAAAGAAGAGCTGGAGTTCTATGGTATACAAATTGACAGACAAACCAGATAACCAAAAACCAACCATACTTTAAACAACCCAGAAGGTTCCATTGAGTAGAACCCATCGACCTTTGCACCAAACAATTTGATATACAAAGAAAAGACGTCGGCGCATTCCTTTTCTCTTGAAATGAACATTCATCTAGATGTTGAACAAATATTACAGAGAGACATCAGGTATTTTCGTTTCCTCCCAAAGTTTGATTTAATTATTTTTTTTCCCTTCTTCAACCGATATGCAAAATTGCATTGTCCTCATTTAAGGTGAATTTGCTCTATATCCGAAGCTGCCACAACATATAGACACTGCTTGCCTTTTTCTGTAGATATGTTTCATACGACAACTCTGCCAATTCAGGAAGCACATTTTGTAACAGAGGCTGCCTAACTGAACACTGCACAGTTGTGTTGCCCACGGTTTGGATAACAACATTGACGCAATGTCCATAAATATATGGACATTTTTCACTGCATCGCAGACAATCAATCGTATCATCACTTATCAAAGCGGAGGAAGAAGCAGCAGAATGGAATTTTATACATACAGGCTCAAAGGAGGTCAAGTACACATTGGCTGCAACTAAAAGACCTTCAACCTGGCAACACGAGCAAAGGGATTAATACATTGAACAATATAATACACAACTGCATCCCCCCCTCCCCTTTAAAACAAAAAAGAAAAAGTAAACAGGTGCAGAAATTTGTTGAAGGCTATTTCTATAAGCAAAGTGAGGATGATTTTGTGGATGTATACACACAACAATTGTAGAGCTAGCTAGTTTCTCCAGATCCTCCACTATATCTACTCACAACTCTGTTACAAACATTTCCTGGGTTGTCCGAAAGATCCTTTCTCTAGCATCATTCTTCTTTGTTATGTTTTTGAACAACATAAGTGGAATCTGCCCACTATGCAATTGTTGTTCCATTGACGAAAACAAATCTGAATACGTATCAAACAATTGTAGCTGCAACATGGAACAATGCAATATTTGTGTAACTTATCCGACATATATGCAGACACGAAAGTTAAGAACAAAATTGAATATGAAAAGCGGTACCATTGTGTAATGACCCCAAGCCAAATTCTTTCTTGGAATCACTAACTACTACTACTTTATTGAGTTATTAAGTGCATACAAGATTCATCAACACATGGAGATCACAATATATTCAAGATGTAAAAGCACAAGCAAAGATCTGACCTTTTTATTATGAGCAATGTAAGATCAATACAATAG
>ML804452.1:162302-175555 GCA_009831015.1 Picea engelmannii
CTAGATGGAGATGGGCTGAGACTAGAATGGTGTGGAGGAGTCTTTCATCCCCGAGACCAAGCTGCGGAACAAGGTGAGTGGATATTTCACCACTGAGTTGCTCACAAGGGTTTGTACAACAAACCCCCAAACTGAATGCTCAAAAGCAATAGAAAATGCTAATCCAAAACCAGAATGAATCATAGGTGCACCCCAACCTCTTACTTATACTTCTCCTTCTAATTCTTTGTTGAGTTAGGTTAACTCCCAGGGTTAATCTTCTATTTTTCTGTTGAGTTATCTTTTACTCCTTTATCCTTTTCCTTTCTTAAGTCAACTTAAAAATATAACTTTTAACTTCTTGACTTTCCCCCCCTCAGTGTGAGACTATGACCTAGTGGGGGTGCCCAGGCCACTGAGTCTCCTCATCACCTCTCTAAGAGGTGGGGGACATTACACATTGCCTTGTCGTTGTTCGACTCTCCATCCTTTATATGGAGAATGTGTTGCGACCCAAATTTTCTTGCCAGTGTCACAGCAGCCCCAATCGTTTCGATTGGGTAAATATCAGTGCTCTGTGCAAGTTGCCTGATAGTCGAGTCCGGGAGGAAGCGATATTTTGAAAAAATAACAAGAATTTTTTCCACAATGCTTGTTTCGTTGAGAAAAATAATTCAATCACAATCACCACGGTCATATACTGTTTTGGGAAATACATTAAAATTTGTAATGGATATCCCATTACGCGACAATATTTTTTCTGCATGTTTCTGGACAAGTTGTGGAGGAACAGACAATGTGACTGTCATCATGGCGTCCTCATCTATCATATCAGCATGCATAATGGATCTATTTTTGTTTTCCTTGTCCAAGTAGGTGGTATAGACAACCATTATGTCCCCGACGAACAGTTGTCCAGTTTGGCGGTAGTTCAAGCCCTCTATTGATAGTACTTTGGATGTCACAACTCTAGACTTGATGACATTTTTTGAACAGGGAAACTAAAGTGAATGGTAGTGTGCTACAAGTACACGAATAGTATTGATGAGCTATGGAGCCACAATTTCGCAACCACACCTCTTGGTCTGTGGAACATGCAACACATTCGGTGTTTCACTTGTACTTGTTGATACTTCTTGCGAGCTGGAAACCATGTATTGCAAATGGCATCAACATATCCACCATGCCATAGATGAATATATAGCCCAAGAAATTTGTTTAGTAAACATAGTAAGAGCACATCGTATGCATTTTTACCTTTGGCCTTGTCGATCTTCCGATGTCTGGGATGACTGACTTCTCATGGTTGTCTCACTAGTCCAACTTTTTCTGATGCAAGCATGTGCAGATGAATATCAGGACTAAACAAATATATGCATTGTATATTGTCCATCGGAAGGACCAAATAACCGTAAAATTGTATGCATCTTAATTTTTTAACTGGAGAAATGTTTAACAGTAAACAGGACGTGACCGCAGGTCACCATGGCCAATCTGTAGATCGCGGACCCCCGAAAGCCAGGGGAGCAATCTTCAACCTGCCAACCTGGCAGCCGCAATCGACAAAGTGAGTAACTATGGAATAAGGTAGAAGCAGGACCACATATGTCAGTCCATTAGTCCGCCAACCAGTGCACGAGAGAATTTTCGGAAACCACACTAAGCAGATGAATTAGAAAACAAAAGGGATAATAGAAAATGGAAAAAGTAGAAACAAGGAGCGCAGAAAGGCCCATTACTGTGAATTCATCGTTTTCAAGTCTAATATTATATGCTCCCACCCAGTTTGTATATTTAATTTACCGACACACTTGGTATACCTTTTAGAAGATTGTACCACAGAACCCTCTGTTGTTGCACAAAAGAATTCATCTCCCTATCCAAGAAACTTGTTTTTTCCAAGGCAACAACACCGAAGATGCAATTGAGACGAAGGCAAGTTAGTATGAAAACATACATCTAAAAGAAAAAGAAAAAGGTCTATTTACCCGCCAAAGAGTCCTTCGTCCTGTCTAGTGATTATGTTTCTTTAAATGCAGCAATGCAGCACAAACACAACAAACATAAACTAGCTTAGTATGAAGGAAGGAACGTATGTAACCAAGATAACTTACCATGTAGGAAGGCACACAACTAGTTTAACACATATACATACCATAAATGAAATACAAAACAACGCAATATGAAACAACAGTACAAGCATGCACCTTTCTATATTCTCTTCAGTCGATGCAGTGAAGACTCCCTCCTTTTCTTCAGCTACTCTGTTTGTTTCAATGTGGGAACCCACAAAATTCAATGAACATCAATGGAAGATGGTATTCACTGCAGAACAAGCAATATTTAGATACAGAAAAACTGACTCAACGAACAGTTTACAAAGGCAGAAACATGAACCTTTGCGCTTCTCTATCCATGGTTGTAAACGTCTAGATTTTTTTTCCCTGGCCAAAATATATTACAAGGCAGAAAATATCACACAATTGCATGGCTGCAGCTAAACGATTTCTAGTTTTCCCTGGAAATTCATCCAGATATGCCCTTTCTGCTAATCAAGTACATAGCGCTCACACACATCATCTAGAGGCACTACTTTTGGAATTCCATGGACCATTGTCAACCTGACCATTAATCTCATGCCCTCAAAATTCAAATGTCCTAGTTTTTCATGCCAAAACCTGCTTCTGTCAATAGTCCTAGATAGGAGTCAATAGTCCTGGCTATGAGTGTAGTTGATCATGTATCCTTCTATGGAAGATCAGAAAACTTATCCAACATGTATTTGGGGTCATGAATACCCTTAACAATAGTAACAAAATCACTATTAATGTATTTCACAACAAACGTATCTAGTCAAAACTCAACTTTCTTGTCAATTTGTGTGAGTTGGGGTACAAACAAAAAATTATCACTTAGATTTGGTACATGGTAAACATCAACGATTACACCATTTTCACAATCAATCCTACCACAACCACCATTGACTAAGTGGATAATCATTTGCAACATATATCTTTTATTCCTTTGCTTTACTTAATGCAAAAAGATAAAGGCATCCTCAACCATATGGTGTGAACAACCATAGTCCACTATCCATTCTCCTAGAGAAGTGTGAGCATGCAAAGCTTGAGAAGAACTAACATAAAATGTGTAATTATCACCCTTAACTTCCAAAAAGTTCCACTGGTAATTATCCATTTGATTGGTCCATTGTTCACCTTCAAGCTTCTCAACCTTCTCTTCAACCTCATTAGTCTGCTTCCAATAAATCTTCTCAATATGTCCTAGCTTACCACAATACCAACAGGTCTTCTTGCTCTTACCCTTATTGGTCAATTTCTAAGTGTCAATGCATTGCTTCCCTTTGTTGATTGGAGGATCATTATTCAAATCACAATCTTCTCCATGGCTTCCTTTTGTATTGCCATCTCTACCTCTTTCCCTATAATTATGTAAACCATTTCCCTTAATGAAATGGGCATGTTGCTATCAAGCTTATCTTCATCAAACAACTTTTCGTATACTCTAATCAACAAATTATAGAGAGAAACAAAGGTATAGTCCTTACCATCTTCTTTCCAAGTCCAATTTGTGTGGGATGTGACACAAAAAACATCACAAGGTGTTTTCAAGTTCATCGAGATCAATATTCTCAATTGGTCGTCCTTTTTTGGGAAATATCTTCCACATTCACCCAATTTTAATTACAACTCCTTAACATGAGCCAAATAATCCTCAATTCTGTCAAAAAATAGAGATTCCAAAAAAACCAACTCTTTCTCAAGTTGCATAACCAAGCTTTCACCAACCTTGTCAAAAAAAATTAGTTTCTTCTAGACTTAATTTACAGAATCCAACCCACTAGTATGGAATCAAATCTCCTTTGAGATGTAGGTTGTTATGACATCTATCACCTCATCCTTCTTTTCCTTGAGAAAGAACTTCTCATGGTCATATTTCAAATCAAGAACAACAATCTTTGTAAACTGCCATAATGCTTTGCTCTTCAACAAGGTCTCCATATGTTGAGACCACATACCATAGTTGTGCCCATTGAGCACTATGAGCTCTTTCTTAGAACTCATCTCACATCTGAAAACCTTGATCCAAAACCCGCAAGTACAAACAAGTCAATTCCTTCAAAAAGATGACTTCTCTAAAGCACATAACCATCCATAGATTTTCAGGTAATGCAACAACTACCAAGCTAGGATCTTCAAAGCCTAAAGATTTGATACCATGTTGGAAAACATGAGTGTTGTAAAAGTAGATAATTGATAATCCAAGAAAAGTCAATGGTGTTAACAAACACCATTAAAAGATTGAAGCACAAGAAACATCTTAAGGCATCACAAAATTGAGTGTATGATTGATCTATCTAAGAGATCATCTATATATACTTGAGTAGTGTAACCAATACCATGTTGATATGGTCAACTTGGATCATCCATGTTAGCCCCAAAGCAGTTATAGATAAATCCATCTCTTAGGCATTCCTCTGCCCGTTATAGATAAATCCATCTTTTAGGCCTTCCTCTCCCCACAGTAAGTTACTCAACTTGGTCAAGACCACTTTAATGGATCCAATTTGACTAGTGGAAATTGCCTTAGTCAACTAGTCAACCACGTAGTGGACTATTGACTCGCTATCTAAGGCACGACCACTAACTCCAAAGTTGGTTTTAACCATAGGTTCTAACAAGTGAAACAACAAACTATCACATTTAACATAATATACTCAATTACATGCACAAATCAGGGGCATGTGCAACATCCTATCAAAACGCTTAATATGGGATCAACACCAGCTAACCCTAAACATTTGCTATCTCCCCGAGCACGATGGGCTCAACACTAGCTCCAATGTAAGGATCTGGGAGCATAGTGAAGAACTAAGTTGTTAAAATGATGGGCTCAACACTAGCTCCAATGTAAGGATCAAGGAGCATAGTGAAGAACTAAGTTGTTAAAATGAAGTAGTAATGAGATTGGAAGCTTAAGCATTGAGGTTGTAAGACTAAACTGAACTTTATACTGAAACTATCAAAACTTGACATTGAAGAGATGAGCTAAATGTTGCTAATGAACTGAAGATGGCGTCATCAAGACTAGACACTAAAGAGTTGAACTAAACACTATTAATGAACGAACGTTGACGCTAACAAAATTGGAAGCTAAAGAGATTGAATGTTACTTTGTGGGTAATTTCAACATTGATGTGAGGAGCTTTTCTTATCAAGCTCTACTTTCATTGATTCACAACTCTGCATTGTGTATTATCTAAATTCTGCATTGCACAAGCAACGACTATGGTGTAGGGCAAGCAAGCAAGTCCTCTATATCTAGGCAAAGTCTATCTTGAGTTGGCTTCTAAAAACTGAGTGATATCATCTATATCTTCAAAACATGTCACTAAGTTGTTGAGCTAACTTCCACCAGGGATGAACTCCTACAAGGTTAAATTGGCAGCATGTATTTTTCAAATAACCTCACTTGGTTTGAAGCTACGGGAACTATTTAAACCTTGTCTAAACAATTTATTGAATTCTCATGATGGCATAGGGAGACTTAAGGCGCTGGAACAATATTTCGTCCTGCAATTCATTGTCAAAATAATAACTGTGCATCAACAAATTGGGAGGAGGATGGCACTTCTGAATGAGTCCAATGTGATTCAACTAGATCTCGGCTTCTTTTCACAAGCTGATGTATCTCAATGACCAAGCTAAATGTTGGTTTCCTTCTTCTGTAGATTTAAACATTTTTGCTTGATGTAGAACTAGGCATAGTTGCTTTTTATACAACCACGTCCATTATGTGCTAACCTTATTTGATATTTATTACTCTTCAAATCAACTTAATTATCAAATAATCAATATCTTATATTATTTTTATTCCAGCTGATGTACACATTGCTCACATTGTTTTTCCTAACACCTTACTTGTGTTATGATGGTCTATCATCATGATAAAAGATGTTGCTCTCCACATTCTGCATGCATCTAGACACATGTCCATCCAACAATCGCATCAAACCTTTGAGCACAAGGAACCTAAGACACAAACATAATATTGGTAAAGCAAGATTAATAATACTAATAGTAGCCCAACCAACGCCCAACCAAGTCATATGTTTAAGCTTTCTTTGCAAGTATCAGTGCCAAAAATGTTGAAGATTTCTTACTACTTTTGTAAATATAGTACACTACCTTTCTTACTACTTTTGTGAATAGCAATTTTAGGACCTTGCATAAAGGTTCCTTTAATATTTATGAATGTTAGGCCATACCAACATGCAAGGAGTCCAACCTTGTCAAAAGAAAGAGAAAAAGGTGTAAATCCCATAAAACCCATATAAACACTCAACTACAACATGCAAATGGCCAAGAAGCTATATATAAAGCTTATGCCAAGTTGTATCAAAGAAATATAGTAGTTTTCTTAATAACAGATGCCTAGCAAATATTGTTCTTTTTTACATATTAACAAGCTATTTGTTAAATAATAAGTATTGAGCTATTTTTAATCATATAGGATTGTTGCAAGAGATGCTTGCCGAAGTTTCGAAGGCATCCACTTCACAAACAGAAAACACTAGTTACAAACCTAAGTGGTAAGGTTGAATTTAGGGGTGTGGTTGAGAAAATTACATTTCAAATTTATACCACCCCCAAAAGTATAATTACAAGTAACCTAGAGGATTAGTTGCGTCCACAATCAATACATCATCCTTTATTTGTACTCAAGGTTTTGGCAAGAGTACTACAATTTGTGTCTCAACTTTTAATAGAATTGTGAACACAGATTTTAAAGAAAATAGCCAAGGGTATGGGAAGAAGGCATAATCCATTTGAATGTTGCAATTTCTCTCAATGGATTTTGTCCCTCCAAAGCTTAAATAAGCATTGATTGATGATCCCTGATAATCACCACATAAACACCACATACAATGTGACAATGTTCCCAAAGTGCTTTAGGCAGTCACCTAGTAGGATCACTTCATTGATGAACTCGTCATTAGAAGATGTATTATACATAATCCAATATCTCACTTATATAAAAACTTCCCTGGTTAAAGTAGAAATAAGCAAAACTTGATTGAGTAGAATGCAGGAGTTCAAACCTTGGATATTCAAGTAGAGCACAGATGTGTGAGTGGAGCTATGAGAATCGTGACAGAGTATGGTAGATTGGTAAAAAGCTAAGTCACCTGACACAATGACACGGGACACGGAGGACATGGAAATACGAATATCCGACACATGAAATTTTGACCTCGAAAATAGGACACACACACACACACGCACATATATATACATGAAAAAAAAATGAAAATTACACATACAAAAATGAAATTTAGACATAAAGATTCATATTTTGTTAGAAACTAGAAGATTTACATGATACAAAATTTTAAACATGTAACATAAATGTTAAATCATGATTCATTATACATTGTAACATCAATGTTGATCAAATGACAAACACTGAACATGCGAGAAATTATAACCATAAGTTGCAGCATTCTCAATCTCAATAAGTCATCACCATAGATATTGAGACAGAGTCACTAATACTATAGGTGGGAATACCAATGGAAAATACAAAATAGCCACAGGGTAGATAATAGAACCATAGATGGAAGAATCCCATAGCTCAAGAGACGCGACTCTCAGTAGTCATCCATGTCATAATCATCAAGATCAACATCACTACTAATGCTCTCTCCTCCTCCTCCTCCTACTCCCCCTCCTCTATATCCAATGCAATATGTGCATCTGCTGGTGTGGAGGATGACTCCTCAAGAGGATCACCATCATCAAAAGTGACTGGTTGTATCACTAGTTCATTAATATCCAATTTGACTAATGCCAATTCAACAATTTTTTCCAAACCCATATTATCAGGAAACACATCCCACATCTTTGTCTTTCCTGTCAACCATTCTTCTTTCTGCATGTAAATAAGACGGAGGTTTGTGTGCACATACACCATTAAGTCACCTGACACGATGACAAAGAGAAGAGTTCAACATAAGATTTTATACTTGAATGAAGGGTACATTTTTACTAGGTTTGTGACAAAAGAGTTCAACAATCAATGCCACCAACATCGAGGTACATAAAAGGCTTGGTGCTCTTGATTAAATTCCAATTCCATACCGTCATGATAGTATCCAATGGAAACATTGCAATCTTGCCAATCTTGAAATCCTGAAAAACCATTAAGTCTGTTGAATTTTGAATGGGACCTAAAATTCTACTTTCTTCATATGAAGTCCAATAAGGTTGGAACCACTCTCAAACATCCTGAAACAATTAATGGTAATGTTAAAAATTTAATAAAAGGATGAAAATGAAAGATAAAGGAGAATGTCATTTAACATTAATTACTAGGGTGGGTGAAATGGATGGGGTGGGGACCTCTTTAAATAGCATTAGTAGGGCAAAATAACCATCAATTGCACACCAAAACACCTCACAACTCCAACTTGCATGGAAAAATGTGAGCCCGGTGTTGACGCCCAAAAGCACAACATGGAATCCATGCCTGCAAATGGGTTGCAATGTCTTATTACTTATATATATTTAATAATATACTAAATAGGTGGGACCCCTTTTATGTGAATAATGATGAAAGACGCTTCTTTGATTTGCGCTCATGACTACCTTGCAAAATGATTCTACAGTTTGAGAATAAACCCATAAATTTGAGCCTCTTTCCATGTGAAATGGATGAATGATGGGTGTGCTGGCAATTTGATTTGAAAATAAAAGAGGAGAAAAATGTTTGTTTTGATAATCATCTTGGTTCATTCTTGCTACGCATATATTTTGGCATATAGTTATGGTGTATTTCATTTATGGTATACCTGTTATTATGGTGGACAATTGATATGCTTTATGAAATGGAAATCCTCCTTAGTAAGAAATGTGGGACATGTTTTGGTGTTGAGTGATGAACATGCATATAGGACTTATGAGATTAATGTGGGAAGGACGATTCAACTTTGGATTGAAATTTTATGTGGCAAATTGAATATACATGGTGGACTGTGTGTTTTGTGAAAATGCTATGGTGGTTTGTGTGCGCTCCATACTTGGTTGTGGTGGGTGACAATTAATGTGGGAAATGACGTACAATTAATGCACGTCGTTCTTACCCTACCTCGAGCTCACCACCTTCACTTTGTTTGTGTTTGTGTTGGTGTCTTTGGCTAGTGTTGCCTCTGTCTTGCTCAGCCTTTAAAAGAATAGTGGTGCTCATTGGCTTTCTGGCATTCTCCTTACAAGTACGATGGCTCTTACCTCTCCATTCATGAACTGTAGCTCTACTCCGAATAAAATCATGATGTTGGATATTAGAGTTTTCTTATAGAGTGTGTTCTCTTTCCGAATATTTTAGTGGATGTATGTGGGTATTATGGCTTTGCAAATTACATTCAAATGGGGTTTCTTCATGTTGGCATTTAAAACGTTTCAAGCTAGGAATGATGTTAGTCATTCCATTCTATTTGAAATATGTGATTGTGTTGCGCCCAGAATGAATGTTGCTTATTTTGTTATGATTGTTGGCAAATAATTATGGCAAGTACTTTTGGTTTCGCTCATCTCCGGTGATTAAAATTCGAAGGGTTTTCTCTGTGAAATACAAGAATAGTTGGATTTTTTGCATTATGCCATACCCTTTACCTAGGCCTTGGAAGACTTGCAACTCTTTCGAATTTTCTTTCCACTGTTTGTGAATATAGGTGAGACATGTGTATTTGCCTTAGTCCACCATGGGAGGTCTGTGGAAATTTTGTTGTGGAAAGAAATGGTTGTTTTGTTTTACAAACCCCTTATTAATATTTTGCCCTTATGATTGCCCATACCTCATTTTGTATCCGATATATGGAAGTTAGTGAATTCGAACTCGGGTTTTGATACTTGTTTGGTCGATTTTGAGGTTATATGATTTTTAAAAAAATGATGAGCACGAGTTTCGCATGGGGTTTCAAACCCAATATGTTTATGTAGCAAGTATTGGGGTTGTGATATAAGTTTTGTATAGTGAAAGGTCAATGGATTTATGTTTGTTTTATCAGCCTCCCATGCTGACTTGAGGCAATCTAGTTTTGAATGACTTTTTAAACAGTCTCTTACACAATGTTTCGCTAATGGATATCTATATCTATAAAAAAGGGGGGGGGTGGAAATTGTAAAGTTTGGCAGTCCTGAAATTTTCATTGGGTTTTATATTGAGCACTGTAAAAACTGATGTGTCTTGGATTTGAATTATTAACAGAGAAAAAAATTTGGCAAATGATGACGATGTCGATTTTCAATAAATATTATTTCATGTAACAAAAAAGTAATCCTCTCATTCTTGTTCATTATCTCACTTTCCGCTCATTATATGCCCACTGCCTTCCCAAATACATTTAAAACATCCCATGTTCTATTATTATGAATTTCATTTAAAAAAAAGGATTAACAGGAAAGGAAAGGGACTAGATGATGACTGGTGTTGGAAGTTTGGATATGGATACAGTTTTTGTTTTTGTAAAGAAGTTACCTCTGCACTTGCTTGAACAGTATTCGTTGGTTGCTTCACATCCATGCTACCATTTTTTTGCTCATTACAAATCCCCCCTTCTTCCCAATAGCCCTATCACTCCCTGTTCAAATGGAAATTGATTGTTGAGTTTAAAAGTATTGATGGATGGATTGCATGTGCTTCTGTTGTGAATCATAGAGCCAACATTTTGATTTTATTTAAGGCAGAGTATTGATGCATGGATTGTTAAGAGTTTTTCATAACATGATTGGAATATTGCTTCAGGATGAGTTTCTTTAGCAAAGGAAACAATGACAAAGGTGCTAATAGAGGTGTTAATAGAGGCAGAGGAAATAATTGGCAAAGAGGTCATAGAAGGCCACTATTTTCGATACATGTTGACGTTGATCCGCAAGAACTAAATCAACTTTTCCAAGCTGGGTTTTTTAATCTAGTTGGCCAAGAAATTCTACAACCCATACCTGAGAGGCCTCATTTCCAGCCATGTCAAAATTTCTCTGGTATCCATGTTCCCCCTCATGTGTCTATGCAGCTAGAACCACCTACCAATGATGGTTGGCAAGAAATTGGCATAATGTTTGTTCCCCCTCAAATCAAGAACAACAATATTTGTAAACTGGCATAATTCTTTGCTCTTCAACAAGGTATCCATATGTTGAGACCACATGCCATAGTTGTGCCCATTGAGCAGTAAGAGCTCTTGCTTAGAACTCATCTCACATCTGCAAACCTTGATCCAAAACCCACAAGTACAAACAAGTCAATTCCTTCAAAAAGATGACTTCTCTAAAGCGCATAACCATCCATAGCTTTTCATGTGATGCAACAACTTCTAAACGCCTTGCAACAACTAGAACCAAGCTAGGATCTTCAAAACCTAAAGCTTTGATACCATGTTGGAAAACATGAGTGTTGTAAAAGTAGATAATTGATAATCCAAGAAAATTCAATGGTGTATGATTGATAGATTAAAGCACAAGAAACATCTTAAGGAATCACAAAATTGAGTGTATGATTGATAGATCTAAGAGATCATCTATATATACTTGAGCAGTGTAACCAATACCATGTTGATATGGTCAACTTGGATCATCAAGGCAAGGCGTTATTCAGCAAGGGTTAAACAACCACGCTTTTCATTAAGGGTTAACCCTCAATCGTGGAGAGCATCCAGCATAAAAAAAACAAAAAACAAACAAAAATTTACAGGGTTTCACCGGGAGTCATTCAATTCATGCACGCCTGTGTTTAACACTATTTTCAGAACAACATTGATTGAATCGTTTAACTGAAGATCGGTTGAACTATTCTGTCCACACGTTGCAACACTGAAATCAACTAACAAGTACGAATAGGAGTAGATCTTACCACAATCATTGAATGCCATTAGAAGGTACAGCAAAATGCTTCAATAAAATTTAACATTGGCAATCGTGGAATGAAATCAGGAGTTTCAGCAAATCGTTATATAAAATTTAACATTAGCAAATCGTTGAATGAAGTCAGAAGTTTCAGCAAATCGTTATATAAAATTTAACATTAGCAGTCGTTGAAAGAAGGGGAATACTCATGAAAATCTTTTAATGGATAGTTCTTCTATGAATGATGAATCATTGGGTAAGACGTAAGCAACCGTAGGGATAATCGCATTAAACGCAGGGTTTGTACCAAATGGAAGCATTAAAAATGAAGAAAAACTCTCACAAAGCATTTGCAGAGATAATCTATCCAAGAAGGTACAAAGATCACTTCGCATAGGTCATTAGAATGCAGAGCTCGATTTATAAAAAAAATGTAGAGGTCGTGTAAAAATCACAGAGGTCATTTCAATCACAAGAAGGCGCAGTGACCAACAATCAGCCAAGAACAAACAAGAGGGTGGACAGCTGACACGATCGCCCTTCGCTCATCATCCTCGCACAGGAAAGCAGGGCGTTGAGATCCATAGGTCTTTTAACGCTAAGGCGACGACCGTAGATCAGGCTCCTGGCCGACTACTTAGGCGAGGACTGGTGAGCTAGGGACGAAGGCTAAACAAACAAGAATTCACACTCCACACAGCAAGGTGGTCTAGACATGCGGGAAAATGAAGGCCATGGGAGACAACAACCATCGAGCTAGGCTAAGACAAGTTTCCGTCCTCAATCTTAAAAGACATCAGTTTACTTTTCCAATAAACAAGTAGATCCCAGCATAAGTCCTAATACCATCTACCAAACAGAAATGAAGAGAGCGTATCGTTACCTGATCGCCCGCTCTGAATGACATCCTACGTGCTTCGTGCAACTCCCGCTCGCCGACCGTCGAGATCTCACCGGTACCTCCCAACCAATGCTAGGGGTACTCTTCTTCCCCCTTAGACCCCTGAGCCGCAAAGGGGCAACACACACTAACCAGAGATTTCGTCTAGCTCCCAGCTCACCTCCCAAGGCCGAGCTACCACTCCTCTCCAAGCTGGGTATCCCCAACTCCCACAATTAAATCAGTCAAGTAGATATTTCTACAGTGTAACGTTATGCAAACAGAATATGGTCCTTCATCCTTCTCCTTCCTTCATTTTATAGAGTTTCAAACTTCCTTTCTTTCCTAAAATATCATTTAATTAAAGTTTTTAAAAATAAATTCCTAAAAATTCTTCTCCGTACAAGTGTCACCCATCCCCTTCATTCCTCCATTATTTAATTTCTTTAAATAATTAATTATCTTATTTCCCT
>ML804452.1:175811-188128 GCA_009831015.1 Picea engelmannii
TTCCTTTCTTTCCTAAAATATCATTTAATTAAAGTTTTTAAAAATAAATTCCTAAAAATTCTTCTCCGTACAAGTGTCACCCATCCCCTTCATTCCTCCATTATTTAATTTCTTTAAATAATTAATTATCTTATTTCCCTCACTGACCTAGAGTTACTCCTAGAATCACTCCTCGGTGTCCCCCAAATTCCCTTACAGGTTTTAAAGGCTTTCCCTATTATGAAATTGCTAATTCAGTTTAAAATTAGAAAGCTTTTAAATGGTAGATTCTTTACTAAGTTGACTTTCCACTTTTTCCCTTAAGTTCCCCTTTTTCCCTTTTTATGTTACCTCTTTTCCCTAGTTTCCTATTTATTTATTTTTTTCCCTCTTTCCCCTTTTTACTTAGAACTCAAAAAGGCAAGTGTGAAAATTAACCCTTTTCCCTCTTCTTATTTAATTAGTATACTTTAATTTATTAAGGTAATAAAACAATTAATTGCCTTTTTAAATTTTAATCCCACATAATTTTTTTATATTTTTTTATGAATAAATTAAATTTCTTACTCCCTTCATGTTACAAGATTTAACGAAGATCATAATCATTATTTAAGTTGTTTTTATTTTTATTATTATTATTATACTTTTTTTTTATAGAAGACAAAATTTTACCACTAGCGTAATTTAGACTTAGGCCTTAATTTCGTACTGGGCGACATTTAATTAGGGAAATTGTTTTAAAAATTACTTAACATGTTATTTGTCTTAGGGCCATCTAGGTTCATCCCTCTATCATCAACAATGCGACGTGCCCGTCAGGATGCACTAGGTGCTCTAAGGTGTCACTCGCCTCATCTATTCCCTTGCACGATGTGCCCTTCAGGATGCACTACGTGCTCCAAGGGTGCCACTCGCCTCTTGACTGATTTGGTAGACATCAATAACCCCTGGAGTCAACACTCCATCAGGTGAACTTGTGGGAGACTAAGGGCCTCTAAGGAATAAGGCCCCCACCTTATTGAGCGCCCCTTAGAATCATCGTGAGAGACTGTCGCAATTTGCCCTCATGGCATCGTGGGTCATCTCGAACTAGGTAATCGTTAACCTACAATTCAAGCCACGGTGGGAGTGCTAGTAGGTTGTGGTAGGGTTGTTGTCCACACCTCTCCCTCAACATCTATGGTAGTCGTGCATGACCCCTTTACTCCATATGTGAGTCTGGTCGGCAAGCTATCGTCAGCCTGCATCATCAACAAATCATGTCATAATATATCCATATCATATCATCTTAATCAGATGCACTAATATCACAGTAAAACAATCAAACCCCAATGGTACACTCCCCGACTCGATCCAGAGTCCAAGGGGTTCTATCGATGCCTCAGCATCCTCTAGGTTCGTAATCCTGCACACTCAGTAAAACTGAGTCAATAGCACTTGTCTATGTCAAAGCAATAAAACAACATGGCATCAACCCATAACGCCTCATAATCAAAATAAAAAAATTTAATAGCATAATAATCCAGATCACTTGCGAGCAAGTGTCCTCAAAGAATAAGTTCACTTAGTGCGCTAGAGCGGGATGTTACATACACCCCCTCTTGGTCTAAACTTCATCCCAAAGTTTCACAATATAAATGTCGAAATAAAGTGCATCACAGTATCATATGTCTATCTATCAAACAAAAATGGAAACTGTTGGTGCATATCATATGCGTCCTCCCAGGTCGTCGAGTGTGGACTATAATTGTCCCACTGGACCTTGACCTGATCTACCGTTCGACGTCGTAGCTGTCAAACGTGATGATCCAAGATGCGGACCGGCTCAGCCATGATCGCTCCCTCGTCCGATACCTGCAACAAACTCATGTCAATAACATGTGTAGGATCACTAATATAATGTCTCAAAACAGATACATGAAAAACATCGTGCATACGCCTCAAAGAATCAGGCAAGGCTAGTCGATAGGCCACAGGCCACTTTCTCTCCACAATCTCGAAAGGTCCTACGAACCTAGAAGAGAGTTTAGCTCCCTTCCCAAACTTGATCGAACTCTTATGTGGTTTAACCTACAAGAAGACTCAATCGCTGACCTCGTAACTACGATCGATACGGTGCGCATCGGCATAACTCTTTTGTCGATCTTGCGCTTCTTTAATCCTTTGTCTTATTGTTTGCATTTTCTCTTCCATTTCCTAGATTGCTTCTGGTCCCACTAGGACCCTATCCTCAAGATGATCCCATCTCAAAGGCGTATGACATGGTCGCCCGTAAAGAAACTTGAAAGGCACCATCTTAATGGTGCTCTGGTAACTGTTGTTGTAAGCGAACTCCACCAGTGGCAAGAATTCTTCCCAACACTTTTGTTGGTTCATCACGTACATGCACAACATGTCCTCCAAGGTTTGGCTCGTTTGTTCGGTCTGCCCGTCAGTCTCCGGGTGATACGCAGTACTAAAGTTAAGTTGGGTTCCCAAGGCCTCTTGGAAACTCGTCCAAAATTGTCCAGTAAACATCGATCCTCGATCAGATATAATCCTCTTAAGCACGCCATGCAGCCTCACAATCTCACTGATGAAAACTCTAGCTATGTCAGGTGTGCTTGATACATTGTATGCACAAGAATAAAGTGAGCACTCTTCGTCAGAGTGTCTACTACTACGAAAATCGAGTCATGTCTCCTTGCCGTTAGTGGCAATCCAACAATAAAATCCATTGAAATAACCTCCCATTTTGATTCTGGAATAGCATGTGGTTGTAGTAATCCTACTGGGTGTCTATGTTCAGCCTTTACCTGCTGACATTCTAGACATCTGGCCACATAGTTGACTATGTCTGCCTTCATTCCCTTCCAGAAGAATAAGGGTTTAATGTCTGCCCTCATCTTCGTGACTCCTGGGTGAGCCATGTAAACTGCTCTATGAGCCTCATTCAAGATCAACATCCTCATTCGTCGTTCTGCGGTACGTAGATATGATTTTTAAACCTCAATAAACCATCACTATCAAATGAAAATCCTTCAAATCGTGGTACCATCATTGTGTTTTGTCCGATAAAACCCTTGACCTCTTTGTACCAGTCATCGTCACGCTGTAAAGTTAGAATCTTTTCACGTAGATTCGTCTAAAGAGGCAGCACCGAAAAGATGTGTGGTCTCTGATTCAATGCATCCGCCACTCGATTCACTGTTCCTTTTATGTAGGTAATCTCAAAGTCATACTCGCTAAGAAATTCCGACCAACGTCGTTGTCGTGCATTCAGGTCTCTTTGCGTAAAGATGTGTTGTAGTCCACAATGGTCAGTCTTTAGTTCAAATTTTTGTCCAACAAGGTAGTGTCTCCAAACCTTCAAGGCATATACGATGGCTAACAACTCCAAATCGTGCGTCATGTAGTTCTCCTCATGCCTTCTCAATTTCCTCGAGATGTAAGCGATCACTCGTCTATCTTGCATCAAGACTCTGCCTAAGCCTTCCTTGGATGCGTCAGTGCATACCAAGAAGTCCACGTCCATGTCAGGGACCTTTAGTATCGGTGTTGTTGTCAACAATTCCTTGAGCCTCTGAAATGCTTCCGCGCATTTCTCGGTCCAAACAAACTTCTTGTTCTTCTTCTGCAACTCCGTGATCGGATTTTCTATCTTCGAAAATCCCTCAACGAACCGTCGATAGTATCCTGCTAAACCCATGAAGCTATGCACTTCCGGGACATTCGTCGGCGCAGGCCATTCCATAATGGCCTCGACCTTTGCTAGATCCATGGCGATGCCTTCGTCGGAGACGACATGCCCCAAGTAGTGAATCTTTGATTGATAAAAAGAGCATTTGGACAACTTCCCATACAGTTTGTTCTCTCGCAGACACTGTAGTATCAAGTGCAAGTGCTCGTCATGCACCTCCGTCGTCCAGGAGTAGATCAAAATATCGTCAATGAATACTTGGAATAACTTGTCCAAGTACTCATGGAACACCCCATTCATCAAACTCATAAATACCCCGGGGGCGTTTTTCAGTCCAAACAATAAAACAGTAAATTCGTAATGTCCAAACCTCATCTTAAAGGCGGTCTTAGGGACATCATCCTCCTTGATCCATAACTAGTGATTCCCTGATCGCAAATCGATCTTGGAGAACACCGTCGCGCCCTTCATTTGATCGAATAGATCATCAATTCTCGGCAACGAATATTGATTCTTGATCGTGGCCTTGTTCAATTGATGGTAGTCAATGCAGAGCCTCCACGACCCATCCTTCTTTCGTATGAAAATAACAGGTGCACCCCACGGTGACACACTAGAACGTATCAGTCCCAGGTCCAGCAACTCCTTCAGTTGCATTTTCAACTCTTGTAACTCTAGGGTCGACATCCAGTAAGGTGTTCTTGCTATCGGTTCAGTCCCCGGTTTTAGGTCTATTGTAAACTCTAATTCCCTCTCCAGCGACATCCCAGGTAACTCCTCTAGAAACACGTCCGCAAACTCCCTCACCACCAGAAGGTGTTCTAAACCTTCCGCTACTCCCTTCTTGTTTAACGCAAGGATCGCATAAAGCTTTCACCCCTTGCGCATGCTCTTCCGAAGTTGCAAGGAAGAGATGAACCTTAGGGAAGCTCCCTGGTTTCGGCCTACAATCACCTGTCTCCGTCCCTCATCATCGACCAATCTCAATCATTTCGTCTTACAGTTGAGTATCGCCTCATGTGATTCCAACCAGTCCATACCAATTACGACATCATAAGATCCTAAGATCGTGACGTACAGGTTGGCCCTTGTGACAAACTCTCCCAGGTTAAGGATACAACCTGTAACCTTTCCTCCAACCTTTTGTTTGGCTCCCGAAGCCATCTCTACGAAGCTAAACTCATCCTATTCGACTGCCTTTACCTTAATCCTTTTTAGCACTGCACCGGAAATGAAACTCTCAGTAGCACCGGGATATATCAAAATACTAAGGGTTTGGTCAGCGATGGTACATGTCATCTCAAGCACAGTCGACTGGTGCTCTGTCTGGCGGTTATTCACTGTTGCATGAATCCGATGGGCCTTGCCCATATCTCCCACTGTAGTGGGTCTGGTTGATCTGGACGCTCTAGTCCTCTCCACCGGGCAATCGCGCTGGTAGTGTGGCTCCCCACACGTCCAGCACCCCTTCTTCGGCCCAGTAGTTCTGGTACCCGAAGTAGTTGATGACGGCCCACTGGCCTAGAACCCTAGTCTATTCTGCTGAGTAGGTCTGAACTGTTGTTGCTGCAGGCGATGCTGCTATTGATGCTATGGTCCCCGATAAGGTGTTTATTGCTGAGGCGTCGGTCGTCGGGGGGTAGTGAAACTCAATCCCCTCTGGAAACCACGATATCCCAGCGTATGTCTGGCTCATGTCTGATGTTGTTGTGCTCCAGATGAAACCTGCCCTGCTAATCTCGCTAGAGTCCTGGTCTGACCCCCGTTGATAAGTTCCTCCTCTACTATGAGGGCCTTCTGGACGACATCATGCAAGGTTTGAGGCATCAAAATCCTAACCTTTACACGTAGGCTACCGTTAAGGCCGAACACGAACCTGTTGACCTGAAGTTTCTCAGTGTTAAGGTGTGGAGCATACTGGAGCAGCTCCATAAAGCGGGCCTCGTACTCGGGCACCGTACGACCTCCCTATCGTAAGGCATTGAAATCATTGAGCTGACGCTCAATGAACTCCTCTGAAAGGTACCTCTCTCGGAACCGTTCCTCGAACAATTCCCATGACACGTCTTCGACGGCCATGTTCATCTGCGGTAGGAGCATCTTCCACCATAGAAGAGCACTCCCCTTCAGTTGAAAGACTTCCATGCAGACCTTCATGTTGGAGGTATAATCGCGAATTGAGAAGCACATCGCCATGTTCTCCAACCATGCATCGGCGGCCGCACCGTCCGAGGCACCAAAGAACTCGGGAAATTTGACCTTCTCGAGTTCACAGTGAATGCTATCAGTACCGACCGGAGCGCACGGTGGAACCTCAGCAGGTGCCGACGCCCTGGCCTCATCTCTGTCCAAACGGCTAATCAGTGCCTCGGACATGCGCTGAAAAGATCTCATCATTATGACTACATCACCAACTGTTATTTGCTCCTGTCTGAGAATCTGCTCATCTCCCTGGGGGTTAGACCCCTCAGGCGTGTATGCTACTGGAGGCGTTGTGCCTCCTCCCCTAGCACCCCATCATCTGCCTCCGCGACGTCCTCTAACCATGATCACCTGCACGTACACAATTCAACTCAATTAGCAACAGTATAATCAAATCATATCAACGAAAGATGTAGCGATCCCAAGTCGCAGGTTGAACCTCGCTCTGATACCACATGTAACATCCCCATCAACTGGAGCGACACCTACGATGTACAACCGGTAAAAGCATCCTAAATTTTTATTTTTATTTTTTTTTGTGTGTGTAGGAAGGTAATAAAGACAATATACTCAATATCGCATCACGACGATGAACACAACGCATGAAACACACGCAACAATCAACATAACGACTTACATAAAATCACATCAAGCACCTGGAAACAATGTATGACATTCAACCGATGAAGAACAATAATGACGACCCGCCCATCCTACCCGGCAATGGTTAGGACCTCCAGGACACATAAGAAATGCTCAAGCCCAGGTTCCCGTCAATTTTGACCATTTAAGGTCTCAAGGCTGGCGATTGTTCTGAGGAACAAGGAGGCGTCTACATCCCGCCCAACACAAGTAGACCAAGCCTACTAAGCTAAGGACAATCATCCTAACACCCCCCCGCACCCCAAACAATTACACAAGTAACTAGAATATCTTACAGTGAGCAAACCAAGCACATTAAAAGTTTACAACCAAGTACAAAAATGAACATCAACACCCTCAACGGGAAGTGAGAAAACCAAGCACATTAAAAGTTTACAACCAAGTACAAAAATGAACATCAACACCCTCAACGAGAAGTGCAAGCTAAAAATGACTTCGCCAATATCCCGCTCATTCGTCGAGTCAACTAGTCAATAATTACAGTTTGTTTTAATCATCTATTACAAGCCCAACTTAGCATGTCTAGAAAGAAAAATATAATTAAGGTACAATCTAAATTAGCCTTAAAACCAAATTCATTTGCGCAATTTTAAATTTCAAAGTGCCATCAAGGTACCATCTAAATCAACATTACTGGACATTACTAAGCAAGTCTGAATCTTCGACTCGATTAATAATTAAAATATAATTAATCATTAATTAAAATCTGACTGGCTTATATAAATTATAAACTTAGCCATTCATCAACAATCAATAGACATCAGATACAACCAATTTAACAAGCTTAAATACCATGCCCATCATCACAATCTACTTGACTAATCTAATTTAATCCATATTAGAGCCCTAAACTGCAATTGCCATCTCAGTTAACATTAACGCAATAAATGGAACAAGTCTGAAATAGATATCAATAAATAATGGAACAATTTAAACATTTAACCCAACATGGCATTTTAGGGATCTATTACTCCGTTGTCATTAAAGCATGGATAACTAATTCATCGTTGTCAATCCTGACAGGCTCAGTGCTGGGTAAAAGGCGGTGGGTCGCAGCCCCAGGTAAATCGTTGACTAATACCAGTGTAAGCTATTGGTTGTAAAAAAATAAAGGTATTGCTACTTAATGGAAAAACTCAAAGCTAAGGAATTTTGGTGACCTCCAGTGATGGTTCGTTGTAGTCAAGATCTCTGGTTGGAAATTAATTAAGATTTAAGGCATTAGAATATATGTCATTGGGAATGACGCCACCAGATTGTAGATGTTTAGATGGTGTCTATTGCACTCTGGAAAAAAGGGGGGGCGCAACCAAACCATTCACAATACTTCACACAGCCCGGACACCGAGATAAGAGATCATCCCAAGAGCACATCAGACTGCACTATATAGTACTGTAGTGGTTCCTGTATTAAATAACAGTTGGAACGTCCCACCTAGAGACTGGGAGGCCCTTCTTCCTAAATCAAATCTCAGTATTGTAGTCGACTTGTTAACCAGGCCCCTCCAACAATAATCATATGATGTAGTAAAGTTAATGAAGTTGAAAATGTGAGGTGCAAACATATGGTATATAAATGCCTCCTTTAATTTTCTCACTCCATTTTCAAACCATACTCTCTTAATGTTGATTCCATTTATTGTGTTTTAATAGAAAATGGAAAATAATTTAAAAACAAAACGTAAATAGTAACAATTTTATATGATGTTTTATACCAGCAATCAAATTCCGGTGAAGTAATAAATAAACTGGAGGCAATAAAAAGTTGTAAGACAGTAACTGAATTTCAGGTTAGTAATTTTTGTGTTGCAAAGTCCATGTAATAGTAAAATAAAATTTTAAAATGTAGCTAGGTAAAAGGAGATAAATCTACACTGCTATCGTTTAAGGAACAATTTTAAATAGCAATTCGTCGGACGTTACACAACCACCATTTAGGAGCCATGCGTACACAGCAAGGCGCTATTCAGCAAGGGTTAAACAACCACGCTTTTCATTAAGGTTTAACCCTCAATCGTGGAGAGCATCCAGCGTTAAAAACAAACAAACAAACAAACAAACAAAAATTTACAGGGTTTCACCGGGAGTCATTCAATTTGTGCGCGCCTGTGTTTAACACTATTTTCATAACAACATTGATTGAATCGTTTGACTAAAGATAGGATGAACTATTATGTCCACACGTTGCAACACTAAAATCAACTAACAAGTACAAATAGGAGTAGATCTTACCACAATCATTGAATGACATCAGAAGGTACAACGAAATGCTTCAATAAAATTTAACATCGGCAATCGTGGAATGAAATCAGAAGTTTCAGCAAATCGTTATGTAAAATTTAACATTAGAAAATCGTTGAATGAAGTCAGGAGTTTCAGCAAATCGTTATATAAAATTTAACATTAGCAGTCGTTGAAAGAAGGGGAATACTCATGAAAATATTTTAATGGACAGTTCTTCTATGAATGTTGAATCATTGGGTAAGACGTAAGCAACCGTAGGTATAATCACATTAAACGCGGGGTTTGTACCAAATGGAAGCATTAAAAATGAAGAAAAATTCTCACAAAGCATTTGCAGAGATAATCTATCCAAGAAGGTACAAATATCACTTCGTAGATGTCAATAGAATGCAGAGCTCGATTTATAAAGAAAATGTAGAGGTCGTGTCAAAATCACAGAGGTCATTTCAATCACAAGAAGGTGCGGTGACCAACAATCAGCCAAGAAAAAACAAGAGGGTGGACGGCTGACACAATCGCCCTTCGCTCATCATCCTCGCACAGGAAATCAGGGCATTGAGATCCATAGGTATTTTAACGCTAAGGCGACGACCATAGATTAGGCTCCTGGATGACTACTCAGGCAAGGACTGGTGAGCTAGGGACGAAGGCTAAACAATCAAGAAGTCACACTCCACACAACAAGGTGGTCTAGACATGCAGGAAAATGAAGGCCATGGGAGACAACAAACATCAAGCTAGGCTAAGACAAGTTTTTGTCCTCAATCTTAAAAGACATCAGTTTACTTTTCCAATAAACAAGCAGATCCTAGCATAAGTCCTAATACCATCTACCAAACAGAAATGAAGAGAGTGTATCGTTGCCTGATCGCCTGCTCCGAATGATGTCCCACGCGCTCCGTGCAACTCCCGCTCGCCGACCGTCGAGACTTCACCGGTACCTCCCAGCCAATGCTAGGGGTACTCTTCTTCCCCCTTAGCCCCCCGAGTCGCAAAGGGGCCATGCACACTAACCATATATTTCGTCTAGATCCCAGTTCGCCTCGCAAGGCCGAGCTACCACTCCTCTCTGAGCTAGGTATCCCCAACTCCCACAAGTAAATCAGTCAAGTAGATATTTCTACTGCGTAACATTATGCAAACAAAAAATGGTCCTTCATCCTTCTCCTTCCTTCATTTTATAGAGTTATGAACTTCCTTTCTTTCCTAAAATCTCATTTAAGTAAACTTTTTAAAAATAAATTCCTAAAAATTCTTTTCCGTACAAGTGTCACCCATCCCCTTCATTCCTCCATTATTTAATTTCTTTAAATAATTAATTATCTTATTTCCCTCACCCACCTAGAGTTACTCCTAGAATCACTCCTCGGTGTCCCCCAAATTCCCTTACAGGTTTTAAAGGCTTTCCCTATTATGAAATTGCTAATTTAGTTTAAAATTAGAAAGCTCTTAAATGGTAGATTCTTTACTAAGTTGACTTTCCGCTTTTTCCCTTAAGTTCCCCTTTTTCCCTTTTCACGTTACCTCTTTTCCCTAGTTTCCTATTTATTTATTTTTTTCCCTCTTTCCCCTTTTTACTTAGAACTCAAAAAGGTAGGTGTGAAAATTAACCATTTTTCCCTCTTCTTATTTAATTAGTATACTTTAATTTATTAAGGTAATAAAACAATTAATTCCCTTTTTAAATTTTAATCCCACATAATTTTTTTATTTTTATTTTTATGAATAAATTAAATTTCTTACTCCCTTCATGTTACAAGATTTAACGAAGATCATAATTATTATTTAAGTTGTTTTTATTTTTATTATTATTATTATATTTTTTTTTATAGAAGACAAAATTTTACCACTAGCATAATTTAGACTTAGGCCTTAATTTCGTATTGGGCGACATTTAACTAAGAAAATTGTTTTAAAAATTACTTAACATGTTATTTGTCTTAGGGCCATCTAGGTTCATCCCTTTATCATCAACAAGGCGACGTGCCCTTCAGGATGCACTAGGTGCTCCAAGGGTGCCACTCGCCTCATCTATTCCCTTGCACGATGTGCCCTTCAGGATGCACTACGTGCTCCAAGGGTGCCACTCGCCTCTTGACTGATTTGGTAGACATCAATAACCCCTGGAGTCAACACTCCGCCAGGTGAACTTGTGGGAGACTAAGGGCCTCTAAGGAATAAGACCCCCGCCTTATTGCGCGCCCCTTAGAATCATCGTGAGTGATTGTCGCAGTCTCCCCTCACGACATCGTGGGTCCTCTCGAACTAGGTAATCGTTAACCTACAGTTTGAGCCACGGCGGGAATGCTAGTAGGTTGCGGCAGGGCTGTTCTCCACACTTCTCCCTCAACATCTCTAGTAGTCGTGCGTGACCCCTTTACTCCATATGTGAGTCTGGTCGGCAAGCTATCATCAACCTGCATCATCAAAAAATCATGTCAGAATATATCCATATCATATCATCTTAATCAGATGCACTAATATCACAGTAAAACAATCAAACCCCAATGGTACACTCCCCGACTCGATCCGAAGTCCAAGGGGTTCCATCGATGCCTCGACATCCTCTAGGTCCGTAATCCTGCACACTCAGTAAAACCGAGTCAATAGCACTTGTCTATGTCAAAGCGGTAAAACAACATGGCATCAACCCATAACGCCTCATAATCAAAATCAAAAGTTTTAATAGCATAATAATCCGGATCACTTGCGAGCAAGTGTCCTCACAGAATAAGTTCGCTCAGTGCGCCAGAGTGGGATGTTACAACGAGTGTGGTTGAGAAAATTGCATTTCAAATTTCTACCACCCCCAAAAGTATAATTACAAGTAGCCCAGAGGATTAGGAGTACTACAATTTGTGTCTCAACTTTTAATAGAATTGTGAACACAAATTTTAAATAAAATAGCCAAGGGTATGGGATGAAGGCATAATCCATTTGAATGTCACAACTTCTCTCAATTTTTAATATTTCTGAATGTTGGGCCATGCCAACATGCAAGGAGTCCAACCTTGTCAAAAGAAAGAGAAAAATGTGCAAATCCCATAAAACCCATATAAACACTCAACTACAATAAGGAAATGACCAAGAAGCTATATATAAAGCTTATGCCAATTTGTATCAAAGCAATATAGTAGTTTTCTTAATAACAGATGTAGAAAATATGCTATCAAATCTTGTTCTTTTTCACATATTAACAAGTTATTTGTTAAATAATAAGTATTGAGCTATTTTTAATCATATAGGATTGTTGCAAGAGATGCTTGCCGAAGTTCCGAAGGCATCAACTTCACAAACAGAAAACACTAGTTACAAACCTAAGTGGTAAGGTTGAATTTAGGGGTGTGGTTGAGAAAATTGCATTTCAAATTTATACCACCCCCAAAAGTATAAATACAAGTAGCCTAGAGGTTTAGTTTCGTCCACAATCAATACATCATCCTTTATTTGTAGTCAAGGTTTTGGCAAGAGTACTACAATTTGTGTCTCAACTTTTAATAGAACTGTGAACACAAATTTTAAATAAAATAGCCAAGGGTATGGGATGAAG
>ML804452.1:188228-218669 GCA_009831015.1 Picea engelmannii
ATGATTATTAAAGAAATGAAAATGGGAGTCACAAGGGGTCACACCTATTTAGTTATTATTTAATTAGACCCTTATCTATATATATTATTATTTATTTGTCTCAACTAATTAGTTAAGCTAATTAAAATTAACAAAAGAAAGGTAGTTGAACTACCATAACTTATTGAGAAAGAATACAAACTCAATCAAATGAAGGGACGAAGGGGCAAGAGAATAGAAGGAGAAATTTCTCTTTAAGGTTTTATATGTACTTGTGAGATACTTCCATTCTTCATTCATTCTGAGTTTACTAGAAGGCTTAACCATCTTGATGACAACAAAGTCTTATCGAAGGCAGCAGGATTCAAAATTGAATCATATCTTTCAGTAGCTTGTCTTTAACGATGTATGAATTATCTTTGGCAGTCTGTGTGTTCTTGTTTGTTTATGAATTAAATTTCATGACTGATAAATAATATTTTGCAAAGTCAAGTGACAATATTTTGTGGCAAGTTGATCAAGATCTTTAGTTTCAATTTTCTTTTGTTGTCAGAGTCTTTTTGTATGGTGCCCATTGGAGGCTTCTAAATCTGACTTTGGTCCCTACCCTCGCAGGGGTTTGTAAAGATCATTATGTTTTGTATCTTAGAATGAAATCAATATAAAAATCAGATTTCTGATTTCAGTCTCACATGTGTATTTTGATGAGTTGGTTCAGATTTTTCTTTTATCCTTGTTTTTTTATCCATGTACATGCTCATGTAATTTCTTGCTTAGTTTATTTCTTTTGCACAGTTACATAAAATATATATAAAACCAGCCTTGGTCCCTCATACTTAATACATGTGGATTAGGTGATTGTTTTTTTTTAAGGCTATAAACCCCGGGTGACATTCCCAACTATCTTTCCTTAGCCCGACAAGATCTGAAAATGATTGAGTAAGGTTCCTCGTACCTTTTCCCAAACATTTATTTGGTGACCATACTGGGGAGATCTTTCCATATCTCTCTGGTTGTTTGTATCATGATTGTATTTTATTTTTTTGTTTTGTCTAATTACTCTTTGACTGATTTTTTTTCATGTCCGTACCTGTTATGAGACAACCCAATATTGGAAACGGTCTTGATGACCAAACCAACATTGCATTGACTTTATTCAACACTATTTTATAAACTTCTAGTACTCACGATGAACTTGAACGTGCTTGGGAAGTAGTTGAAAGGGACATAAACATACGTCAATGCTGGGAAGCCGGCAAAGGTAACCCATAAATCAACTGTAACCTCCCTTTTCCTGCCTCCTTGGTCTTTCATTTCATGTCCTCTAATCCTCGCATTTCTCGAAGGAGAAGAGGGTTGTCCCTGTTGAATTTTAATAATTTCTTGGCTCAAGCATGAGGTTTATTTCATTTAGCATGTACTTGAACCATAAACAAATGTAGCAACACCATACACAAGTGTTGCAATAACCAAGATCACAAAAACAATAACCATGCACAAGAACACAAGAAGTATCCTGGGAAAGCCCTTCTCAAACAAGGGAAAAACCCAACAATCCTTTGCTATATTCTTAAGAGAAGATCCCCCACACCATAGACCTAGCGCACAAGAGGGTGCTTACCAAAACCTAGAACCTAGCGTCCAAGAGAGGTGTGCACTTCAGTCGTACATGCACTTGCTGAAATTTCCAAATGACAAGTGAGAGTGTGTAATCCTCAATGGGGATTCACCTCTATTTATACAAGACTAGACACAACAATAGGTGTGTCTCTTGGCACAATAGGTCCGACCTCAATAACTCAGTAATATAATTAATCATTACATAAATATTAATTATCTTTCACATATGGTGGGGCTGACTTGTACCCTTTACATCACAAATTAGGGTTACAAGTAAATCTTACTCTCAGACAATATAGAAAGGATCTCACACGTCCACTAGTGCTCAACCACTAGGGACACATCCACATGTGCTCAGCCACAAGGATGTCCTACTCAACATATCTCTCAACTAAGTCCACAGGAGAACCATTTGGAGTACCATCTCAAGCCGACTCAACTAAGTCCACAGGAGTACAAGGCAAGAGACCATCTCAAGTTGACTCAACTTAGTCCAGAGGAGTACAAAGCAAGAGACCTCACGTCATCACAAATCAGTCCAGAGTCTGACACACACCCATCACATAGGCACACCCAACACATGGGCACACATCATCTCAACTCAGTCCAGAGGAGAACGACACACCCATCACATGGGCCCTCTCACAGATTGACTCAACTCAGTCTAGAGGAGAACAATCTGGAGGATGTCTCATGAATCTTCAATCAACAACACTCCCTCTCAGCTAGGGAGGAATTCTCCACCAGGCCAAGTCTCTCATGGAAGTACTCGAACTTCATCCTGGCAAGCGGTTTGGTGAAGACATCTGCAACCTGCTCCTGTGTAGAAAGGTCATGCACGTGTATTGCTTTCCTCTACACCATATCTCTGATATAATGGTATTTGATCTCAATGTGTTTCAATTTATCGTGAAACACAGGATTCTCTGAGAGCTTCACACAACTCTGGTTATCGCAATGGATAATAGTGGAATCCATCTCATGACCAAATAAATCTGAAAGGATCTTGCGGAGTCACACTGCTTCGCAAACTGACACATAACATTATGTACTTTTCTTCTGCGGTACTCAAAGCCAAGGAACTATGTTTCCTACTGCACCAGGAAACCATGGCAGATCACAAAGTAAAACAACAATCGGATGTGCTCTTCTGGTCCACTGCGCTCCCTGCCCAATCTGCATCGGCATATCCCTACAATCTCATGTCTACACTAGAGGCATATCTCAGGCCATATCCAATTGTGCCTCATAGATATCTCAATACATGCTTCGCTGTTATCCAGTGAGTCTGTCTCGACTGACTCATAAACTGACTGAGTACGTTCATTGCATATCATATATCAGGTCTGGTGTTAACCAGATACATCAATGATCCAATCAGTTGTCAGTAAAGATGTGGATCAATCTCACGTGAATCAGTAGAAGCCTCGTTCATTTTCTTCAAATCCATTTGATGTAGTCTCCAACCCATGGATGCAGCTAGGGAAATGATCGCACAGATGGAAGTGTATCGGGATATAGAAGCAAATGTCTCCTCATAATCAAATCCCTCCACTTGAGAGATTCCTCTAGCCACAAATCTCACTTTGTACTTTTTGACACTTCCATCAGCTGCATGCTTGATCTTATAGATACACTTGGACTTCCCTTATAGTCTCAGAACAATATCCCACACATCATTCTTCATGATGGACTGATACTCTTATGTCATGGCATCTTGCAATACCTATTGTCATGTTGCTTCTCCATGACAAGAAGGCTTAGTATCAATGATGTGGCTCATGGTTGAAACATAGCTCGAAAATATTTGTGGTCTCTTGCTCTATCAGAATGTACCTCAAGGAGTTGCATGTCCCTTTGCCTCCTGCAGAGCCTGTCGAGCCCAGGCAGGCCTTTTATGGCCTACTGCAATGTCTCTGGGAACATCAACTGGAGCTACTAGATCAATTGGGTCAACTAGATCAACAGGATCAATGGATGTCTCCCTCTGAACTGTTGAAGGGGGAGAAGGTATTGTCTCGCTGTCAATCTCCATATGAGATTCTCTAGATCTTAGAAAGGCTACCTCTTCCTCAAATATGACATCTCTGCTCACCCCAATCTGTCTTTGACCACGGATGTACATCCGGTATGCTTTCTAAGATTAATTGTACCCCACAAATGTACCCTTTTTGCATGAAGGGTCTAACTTGGACCTCTTCTCCTTGGGTACATGAAAGTATATTATACACCCAAATATCTTGAAGTGTCCAACCTCAGGCTTCACTTCAATGAAGGCTTCTTCAGGAGTCATGTTCTTCAAAATCTAATGAGGAATCTTATTCTGAACATACATTGTTGTCATGGATGCTTTTTCCCACATAATCATAGGTAGATTCTGATCATGTATCATCGCTTTGGTTGCCTCAATGATGGTTATGTTCTTCCTATATGCAACCCCATTTTGATGAGGGTTATAAGGAATGGTGTACTCCCTCTTGATCCTTGCCTCAATACAGAAATCAATGAAATCCCTGGATGTATACTCTCCTCCATTATTTTATCTCAGCACCTTGATCCTCCTCCCGGTCAGTTTCTCAACCTGAGTTTTAAACTCTTGAAATCTCGCAAGTACTCCATCCTTGGTCTTCAAGAAGTAAATCCACATCTTCCGAGAGTGATCATCGATGAAGAGTACATAGTACAAATATTCATTCAAGGAAGCAGTAGTCATGGGTCCACATACATCTGAATGTATCAAGTCCAAGATCCCCTTGGATCTATTGTCACTGCTCAAGAAAAACCCCTTTAAATTCTTGCCAAGAGCACGACCTCTGCGAACACCATCATGTTGAACATGTATCTCTGGTAGGCTTGTTACCATCTTCCCTAGAGCGGGTCGGGATCTATAATGTTTATGAGCAAGTCTCCTCTGCCATAGCTCACTCAAAATGATAGTATCATGTAACAGGGCATGGACTGGTCGAACAGTCAATCTGTATAAGTTGTTTTCTCGAACGCCAATCACTCGGGAAGAATTCATATGTGAGTTCTTGTTCCATGCAAGAAATTTTCCTTCAAAGAAGGTAACCTTGTAGCCTTTATCCTCTAAGGCAGAAACAAAGACAAGGTTCCTTTTCATCCTAGGTACATATAGTACCTCACTCAACTGAAGGGGTATGTCAGAATCTAGTTGGAATGTAGAAGTTCCAACTCCTTTCACATTATATCTGGCATTGTCTCCAAGTACAATGTGTAGACTAGACTCTTTCTCAAGAAGGTGTGTTAGATGATCTCTATATCCAGTCATGTGTCTGGAAGCACCACTATCAATTAGCCAAATATCACTATCAGTAGGAACTGTACCTGAGAGTGTTGATATGAAGAAGAAGGTTTCATCTCTCTGATGTGGCTCTGGATCAACATCAACAGTGGAGTCAAGTTGACTTCCTTTCTTTCTAGTAGGAGAATCTCTCGCAATGTGTCCATACTTGTCACATCTGAAACACTAAATCTTGGATTTGTCTTTTCTATCTTCATGACCTGAAGTTGATGAAGTCTTATTGTCTTTGAATGCTTTGTTGAAACTTCTTCTATTTATTATTTTTCCTTCTTTTGTATGAAAAGCAAGAGAATGATTGTCATCATGAGGGGAGTCTTGCACTCCTCTAACTATAAGTTTGGTTTCCTCTTGGGTGCAGTCTGTCCATAGACAATCAAAACCTGGTAGATCTTCTCTACCACTGATACTTTGAAGAAATGGTTCACAATGTCTTGGAAGAGCATTGAGAGTAGTCAAGACAAGTTCTCTGTCTAATATGGTTTCTCCAATGGCACCCATCTGATCTCTGATCTCTGAAATCTTCATGAAGAAGGTAGCGACGATGTCAACTTTTGTCATATTGATATGTTGAAGTTGGCTCTTCAATATAAGAGCTCTAAGGGTGTTAGTACTCTCAAACATATTCTTAAATGCATCATACATCTCATAAGTTGTCTTTAAGTTGGAAATATGGGGTAGGAGATGATCTCTCACTGAATAGATGACTATCTTCCTTGCTTTGACATCATCTTCCTTCCATTCTTCCTTCTCTTCATCGGTAGTTGTTTCTGGTAGAGTATTTTGGATCACACTCAATAGGTCATTCTCTTCTAGGTTAATCTGTAGTCTTGATTTCCAAGAACTTAAGTTGTTTGATCCATCAAGCCTATCTTCCACCAAAGTTATGTTCCTCATGGTTTGCAGATTCTTCCACAAACCCTTAGCAACTAGGTTAGGAAACCTAACGGCTAGGCTAGGATAGAAACCTTAAGTTTCGTTGGACTTATGACTGCCAACAATAAGCCTCGAAAGTCAAAAGAACATTGATAAGCTTGAAAAAAATCCTTGAATGGGTTGTAGAAACCTTAAAACTGAAATTTCTGCAAAAACCCTAGAAACCCTAGGGCCAAAAATCAAAAGTTCTTCGATTTGCAATCTGAGAGTCTCTGGAGATGGGCTGAAGGAGGCCGTACACTCCTATGCCAAAATTAGCCCCAACGTTTCAGTGTAGGGTGTTGAAACAAGCAAAAAAGAGAGGGTCGTACCTTTTTATGGAAACCCTATAGAGTCATACTTTTATGCAACTAGGAGGTGATGACTGGTTTGAAACTTGTGCAATGGTTCTTCAAGAACTCTGCTCTGATTCCATGTTGAATTTTAATGATTTCTAGTCTCAAGCATGAGGTTTATTTCATTTAGCATGTACTTGAACCATAAACAAATGCAGCAACACCATACACAAGTGCTGCAATAACCAAGATCACAAGAAGAATAACCATGCACAAGAACACAAGAAGTATCATGGGAAAACCCTTCTCAAACAAGGGAAAAACCCAGCAATCCTTTGCTATATTATCAAGAGAAGATCCCCCACACCATAGACCTAGCACACAAGAGGGTGCTTACCAAAACCTAGAACCTAGCGCCCAAGAGAGGTGTGCACTTCAGTTGTACATGCACTTGCTGAAATTTCCAAATGACAAGTGAGAGTTTGTAATCCTCAATGGGGATTCACCTCTATTTATAAAAGACTAGGCACAACAATAGGTGTGTCTCTTGGCATAATAGGGCTGACCTCAATAACTCAGTAATATAATTAATCATTACATAAATATTAATTATCTTTCACATATGGTGGGGCCGAATCGTACCCTTTATATCACAAATTAGGGTTATAAGTAAATCTTACTCTCAGACAATATAGTAAGGATCTCACACATCCACTAGTGCTCAACCACTAGGGACACATCCACCTGTGCTCAACCACATGCACGTCCTACTCAACATATCTCAAATGAGTCCATAGGAGAACCATCTGGAGTACCATCTCAAGCCGACTCAACTGATTCCACATAAGTACAAGGCAAGAGACCATCTCAAGCTGACTCAACTCAGTCCAGAGGAGTACAAAGCAAGAGACCACAGGTCATCACAACTCAGTCCAAAGTCTGATGCACACCCATCACATGGGCACACATTGTCTCAACTCAGTCCAGAGGAGAACGACACACCCATCACATGGGCCCTCTCACAGATCGACTCAACTAAGTCTAGAGGAGAACGATCTGGAGGATGTCTCATGAAGCTGCAATCAACAACAGTCCCCTGAAGCTACCCCTATTTCTAAAATAGGTAGAAGGAAAATTGTCTTATCAACACAACACAATGCTCTTAGGTGAACCTTATATGATTCTGCCAGTTCATCTTTATCACCCATACCTATCACTTTCAACATGACATTTGCGGGTAGTGGTAGTGCCATCGGAGGTCCCTCCTCCTTGCAACCTTCTACTTCATCGGTGATTGGTAGTATCTATAGTCATCAAGTCCATATTCAATCCACGAATAATCCTACTAAAGTCATAAAGAAATATGGACTTTTCCAATTCGAGGAAGATGCTACAACCACCCCTTGGCATGTATCTTCTCCCTTGAATTTTGCACCAGCCACCCACCCATTACCAAAATTCAAGGATAATTTACCTAGGTTCTCGAGAAATGGTATCGTTACTACAAATGAACACCTGGTAGCATTTTCTAATGCTTTTCATAACATAGGGGCTAACGATAATGACACTTGCATGTGTTTATTTGTCAACTCTCTCGAAGGGAATGTTGCAGCACAATTTTTTGACCTCCTGCCCAAAATCCTTTCCACTTGGGAAGAATTGGTTTATTGGTTCAAGACCACTTATGGACAGCCCACGAGTCCAGCTAAGCAGTTAAGGGAATACAACAATATTTCCTATAAGGATGGTGAAACCTTTAAATCTTCTAACCTTCACTTCACCAAATTATATAAGAAAATCCCTGAACTAATCTGCCCTCAAAATCAGGTTGCTTTCATGCATTATTATAATGCATTACCTTCCCCTTATTGCCATAGAATTTAAGAGAAGGATATTGATAATCTCGATTCCTCCCTTTAGACTTGCCTAGAATATGAAGAGAAACTCGAAAGAACGGGTCTCCCTAAGGTAGACTTGGTCAAGCAAACAAACATTTATGCCCTCCTACAACTCATGAAAGATATGAATAATAGGATGATATCCTACAAACGAAAAGGAAATTCCTCTTCCCCTTCCCCTAGGGCTTCTTCTTCTTCCTTAGCGCCTTTTAGGAATACTAATGAAAACACTTTTCAGCCAAAGGCCATAATGGCTCGCAGTTGGTGTAACTTCTGTGAAGAAAATCGTGACGAGAGTACTTGCGAAGTTAAGATAAATGCTAGAGATAAGATATTTGGAAAAAGGCCTGATACTACGATTGTTGTTTTAGATTGGGTTGAACTAGATTATGTTATGGTAATCAATACTAGGAATAAATCTTACACTGCAAAGGGAAAATATGACCTTCCCCGCACTTCATCCACCCCAAGCTCATCTTCTCAAAGTGTTGATACACAAGTTGTCAGAACTTCGGATAATCAAGGAGTGTTTTCTCCTCTCCCCTTGTCTAAGTATAATATCCTTAATCAATTGGCTAACATCAAAGCTAGTGCTACTCTTTTGGACATGCTTGTCATCCCAGAACAACAAAAGCATCTTAAAAACTTTATTGGAGGTAAGATTTCTACCATAGCCAATATATTTGAAGAGTCAAAGGAAGAGAACTCAACTATAAATAAGATAGGTGTAAATAACTTTAGGAACCCTGTAGAAAACCCCCCTTTCTATATCTCAGTAAAAATCATGGATAAAATAGCTCATTGTTGCCTAATTGATGGCAGGTCCGGTCTGAGTGTGATGTCTAAAATTATCATGGAAGAGCTTGGCTTATCTTGCACTAATGAAAATTCTAGAAGCATGCTCTCTTATAACAGTTTGCAGTAATCAACTATAGGTGAAATCAAGGATGTAACCTTAGTTATGTGCACACATCCCGAGATAAGAACAACCCTCAACATCCAAGTAATTGATATGTCGGTGAGTAACTATTCAATTATTTTAGGAAGAGATTGGCAAGCCTTAACTGGTGGATACCTTTCACTTGATGGTACACATTTGTCTTGTTGGTATTATGGTAGCTGCAGGAGGTATTTACCTCCATGTGTAAACCTGAAAAGAATAGAATATTCTGGGAAGCAAGAAGAAAGCCTAATTAGTTGGCTAATAACCCTAGAAGACAAGTCAACTCGAGAGGATAATTTGTATTAGGTTATTAGCCTCCAAGAGAAGAATTCGGCTAAAGGAAATATTATATACTAAGTAAATTGGCACCCATAATGAGATGTTAGCCCAGGCAACCTGCCAGAATTAGTATAAATACAGGAGGCTAGTCTTCATTCTGGCAAGCATTTCTCAGAACTACAGTAGCACACTTGTGTGAACTGCAGTTGGGCAGTTTTGTGCGCAAGTCCTGGAGAAGTTGTTGCCGCCAGTCTATAGTCTTGGTATTCTCTGGGTTTGGACTTTATGATCAGCTTTTGTTATTCTTGCTTGGTGCGCTATCCTTGGAGAGAGGTGCACTATCTTGTTTGGATATCTAGCCTAGGGTTTGCTTCCAGAATGATTCTCTGTCAAGGTTAAGGTGCTCAGGGGTGGCTTCGTCCTATGGTTCGGTGACAATAGTGATATTGTCTATGGTTAAACGAACACATCCATTATATTCTAATAGGTTATGGGCCCACACCTCCTTCATTCAGTCTAAACACTGGAAGGGAGCATAGCCATAAGGATACTAAGCTCGTTGAAGAATTGTCGCTAGGGTTTCTAGCAGGAGTAGTTACTAAAGCATTGTTGCTAGGGTTACTAGTAGGTGCAGTTGCAGAAACCCCAACCCTCTCGTTAAAGAACCTTAAGTGAAGGGATTGACCTAATTTTCAGATAGACTAATGCACCATAGCCTAGCGCATCTTCTAGTACTCTCAGCAAGCTAAGACATCAAGTTTGAGTTTTTGGTCAAAACTAGGGTTGACCAAGTCAAAGAAAACATGACTTACTCTATGAAATCAGAAAAAAAGTTATAAGGAGCTTCTAACTTCAGAGCATGGAAGACAAGGATTGATCTCATCCTTGCCAAGAACAAAGTGTTAGATATCGTGAAAGGAAATATTGTGGAACTAGAGTTTGAAGAAGGAAAAGGGAAGGAACCACATAATGTTGTAGTTATGGAGAAGTTCAAAGACAATGACATCAATGCCATGAGTATCATAGTGGATTCTATAAAAGACCACTTGATACCCTACATCTCTCATCTTGATTCGTCTAAGAAGATGTACGATGCCCTAACAAACCTCTTCTCAGTCAGAAACATTGGACAAGTAATGAGTCTGAAGAATGAGCTCTGTGACATGAAAATGAACAATGATGACAGCATAACATCATACTTTGTGAGGATCTCTCAGTTAAGAGATCAACTACAAGCTATTGAAGAGATCATTTCAGAGAAAGAACTGGTAAATATAGTACTCAATGGTCTTCCCAAGACATGGGATGCATTTGCCGCAAGCATGAACACAAGGAAGGAGTATCCTACATTTGAAGAACTTTGGACTTACTGTGCACAAGAAGAATCAAGGATTAGTGCAAAAGAGAAACCCCAAAAGAAATACAATGATCAAGCCTTCACAACAAGGTTCAATAATTTCAGGGATAAAAAGAACTTTGGCTCCAGGAAGAAACCAAATCAAGAGAAAGATATGTCAAAAATGCAATGCCTCAATTGTCGAAAGTATGGTCACTACAAGAATCATTGTCCCGAGCTAAAGAAAAGGAAGGAAACACACGAAGCATCAGTTGCCGAAGAAAGGAAACCTTCAAAGAAGGCCAAGTAGGACAAAACAGACTTCTTCTTCTAATACAAGGTAACAATACTCTTCATAGTTCTTGTACATACCATGTTTTATGTACATATCTTGCATATCTATTTCTTAGAAGATAATATGTTCAAAGAAAAACTATACCTATGGAAGAAGAACAAGATAAGGATTGATATCACAATGACTACAAGTCGGGCAATACACATGAAAGGATGAAGTACATCAAACCCTAGTAACAATTCATGTGGAAGTTATTGCATAAGTAACAACTGCAAGATAAGCCGAAATCAGAATCAATCTTGAAGAAACCTAGAAGAAGTAAAGACAAAGAAGTCAGCAATCAAAAATAAATTGGAAAAATATTTGTGACACTTTGCAAAAGGAAATAAGGATGCAGACGAAAGTGCGGACTCTCCTAGATGGAGGGAGACGATTATATTTCCAAAAGAAGAGCATGCATTCATGCATGAAGCAAGGATTAGGAGGGAGCTAATTATAAATTATATGATCCATTGAAGATGATGATGTATCTATCCATGGTAGCAACCATGAAAAGCAGCATGTGTTCAGTGTGACTTTAGAAGAAGTCTTCTTCAAAAAGAAGCCTTAAAGTATCCCTGGTTGTCCATCCACATCCATGATCTTATGATGAAAGGAAGAAGACGAAATATTCAGGGCATGGAATCTATAGAAAACTCCATGGACCCAAGAGCTAAAGAGAAACATGAAGAAGAATGAAGATTCCAAGAGAGAAAGAAAAGCCAGAACAACCAATCATTGTATCAAGAATCACAAGACTACCAACATGATCTGAACTCACTAAAAGCAATCTAGCAGAGGAAATGAGAGTTGTGATGAAGAACAGTATATGGAAGACTTATGAATGTAAGCATTGCGAGATCCAGAACTAGAGGTTCTCCCAGATGGAGGGAGAAGACTATGATGATTGTTTGTTCCAGTAAACCAGACATACCTCTACATGAGCCATTATATCGTCTGTAATATCCATGGGTTGGATTTTACATCAGATGAATGCAAAGACTATTCTCCAGAATAATTGAACAAAGAGTGTATGAAGAGCAACCTCAAGGCTTTAAGGTATACCAGAATGAGACCCGTGTATGCAGATGAAATAAGACAACTTGGTAAAGAACCTCCAATGCACAGTAGAAGCATGGTGAAAAACTTTATATAACAGAGATATTGTATCAGAATGGTTGCTCAGAAGCTCAGGATGATGAATTGCAAATCCATGACAAACTCTCATGATGGCAGAAGAAGTACCACTTGGATGTGTTCCAGTTTGACCCTTGCCAAGATGTTATGAGTTAGCAGGAAACAAAAGATGAATCCAACAATGACATACTATATTGATCAGAGCTATATGAAGCCTTCAAAGAAAACCAATGTTCCAGAAAGACCGAAGTACATTGAGATCAAGCATTACATTCTCCATGATGAAGTCCATAAAAGAGAAGTGGTTCTCCAATATATATCTCCACAGATGAGCAGATAAGCAGATATTTTGGTAAAGCCTCTATCTAAGATGAAATATTTTGTGTACTCAAGCTGGAGCTCGTGGAGATGACTTCCTTATTGAAAATGGAAGAGATGACTCCCAGCTTGGGAGGGAGCACTGATGTGTTATTGATTTATGGAAAGTCATTCTTCAAGTTCGAAAAATTGTCCAGGATGAGCAGTTCCTTTCCAGTTTAGAAAGTGGTTTGAGATTTCTGACGAACAGGCATTTTCCAGTTCGGAAAATGGTCCAGATCGAACAGTCATTTTTGTAATGAAAATGGTTCGATGGATTGTTGGTGTACCATAGACAACGATTCCCCTTGTGGCTAGTGTGGGGGAATGGTCTAGGATAGTCTCTCTTCTTGACGGTCACTCTCAGTAGTGGTCAAGAAGACTGGTCCGCCTCGTCGAACAATCATTCTTTTGAAGCTCACAATTGTGAGCAGTTTCGAAGAATGGTCTGTTTTGGAGGTTGGTGCAGGACAGTCATTTCCTTAGGAAATGGTCCAGATAGTCATTCCCTAGGGCAAATTCATTCTCTCCAGGTTGCACTTTGTTTAGTGTCGGAGGAATGGCCCAGATAGGTGAATGGTCCAGGTTCAGCAATCAGGGACAAGCATTCTCTAGGGCAGATTCATTCTCTCCAAGCTGCACTTTTTTAGTGCCGGAGGAATGGCCCAGATAGGTGAATGGTCTAGGATTAGAAATAGGGACAGTTATTCTTCCTTGCTTGAGAAGAATAGTCGAGATAGCTCATCATTGATGTTTTACCTTCTGAGGGCAGATGCTCTTCCAGATCTCATAGATGTGAGTGGAAGAATGGCCCAGATGATTCATTTTATATCATAACAATGTTTTCTGTGCATGTTGATACCAAATGATATGATTGTTGTGGAGACTGTATGTCTCCGAACAGTAGATGTATACTACTATGGTGGATGTGGTCCACTGATTGTGACTATAAGTTATTGATCAAGTAACTGTGTGCTACTTGGTGTGGCAATGTACCACTGGATTGTAGTTGTGTACTACTATGGATAGACACAGTTGTGTCCTATTGAATGGCATTGTTCTAATGGCCTTGAAAACTATCAGTAGTGTTGGAAATGATTATCATCTAAATGGATGATCAATGGACAGAGATTTCCCAGACGAAAAATGGTCCAGGACATTTATTCTTCTAGGAAATATGTTCGGATTAGAATAATGGCTCTTGTGTCACTCTGTGGAGTGAGTGACTTATCCAACATCATGTCTGATTACTTAGATGGAGTATGGTTTCGAGAGATGATGCAGCTGATGACACTGATAGTGATGATGGTGCTCATGATCTAATCATGAGATAGTATATACGACTATATTGATGCTACCGGGTAAATGGTATGTTTGTGCTCAAGACCATTACCTTCAATACCTCCCTAGCTAGGAGGGAGTGTTGATATTATGGTAGCTGCGGGAGGTATTTACCTCCACGTGTAAACCTGACAAGAATAGAATATTTTGGGAAGCAAGAAGAAACCCTAATTAGCTGGCTAATAACTCTAGAAGACAAGTCTGCTCAAGAGGATAATTTGTATTAGGTTATTAGCCTCCAAGAGAAGAATTCCGCTAAAGGAAATATTATATACTAATTAAATTGGCACCCAGAATGATAAGTCTGCTCAGGCAGTCTGCCAGAATTAGTATAAATAAAGGAGGTCAGTCTTCATTCTGGAAAGCATTTCTCAGAACTGCAGTAGCACACTTGTGTGCACTGCAGTTGGGCAGTTTTGTGTGCAAGTCCTGGAGAAGTTGTTGTCGCCAGTCTATAGTCTCGGTCTTCTTTGGGTTTGGACTTTCTGTTCAGCTTTTGTTATTCTTTCTTGGTGTGCTATCCTTGGAGAGAGGTGTGTTATCTTGTTTGGCTATCTAGCCTAGGGCTTGCTTCCAGAATGATTATTTGTCAAGGTTAAGGTGCTCGGGGGTGGCTTCGGCCTATGGTTGGGTGACAATAGTGATATTGTCTATGGTTAAATGAGCACATCCATTATATTCTAACATGTCCATCCCTCGAAACAAAAAGAACATTATACTCCTCGGGGAAGAAAAAATTTCACCATATATAAAGAGCGTTCCCCAACCTAATGTAAATTAACCCGAAGAAGATTTGGGAGTGTACTCTATCTTTGCTAATGAGGGTGACACTTGTTAAGTTTTGAGTTATTATTAAGTTTCTTTTCAATTTACTAGATAACAATAGCATAGGTAGGATCACTAAGAGAAACACAATCACAAGATACACAACATTTATCCTGGGAAACCCTCGTGGGGGAGAAAACCCAGAAAAAACTTCCTTAATATATATAGCCAAGACAATAAACCAAAAACTAGAGAATATCCTCCACTGAGAAATGTGTCTCTCTCTTCCTTCTTCTCCCAACTGCAGCTACCAAACTTGCGCACTAAGTGAGGGAATGAGTGAGTGATCAAATGAGGCGTTGGCTTCCTTTATTTATACAAACTGGCAGGTGTTGGAAAGGTGTCTCTTCACTAGGTAGGGCCGACTTGTCTTCTTAGTGGTTAAAACCACTTTAATTAGCCTATGGGGCGACTTCTCAATTTGCATAATATATTTAGGGTTTGACCAATCCACAAAAGGGGATTTGGTCAATTACAATGTCCAACATGATCATTCCACAAAAGGGGATTGAGCTAATGAATAACAACTCAATAATAAATAGAATACTCTTTGTAGTTACAATATTTCAACACTCCCCCTTAACCAGAAGGGTATTCTACAACATCATCAAGAGAGAGAGAGGGCAGCAACATCAACAACATATGGAACACTGACTGACATATCTATAAATCATCAGAAGTTTTTCTCATCATCAATATCATCATCCACAGCAGGGAGCTGGAATGGCATCATCATCATCATCTGCATCAACATGGATTAGTATAACACTAATACATCATCATCATCAATAAAAACACAAGGCTGATACAACATCATCAACAACAACAACACAGCATGAAGGTTGGAGCATCCTCAACAACAACAGCATCACAGCACGAAGGTTGGAGCATCATCAACAACAACAACATCACAGCACGAAGGTTGGAGTATCATCAACATCATCACTAGGCTGGAAATATTCAGCATGAAGTTGGCATCACAACAACATCAGCACGAAGTTGGAAATCTTCAGCACTAGGCTAGCATCACAACAACATTAGCACGAAGCTGGAAATCTTCAACACTAGGTTGGCATCACAACAACATCAGCACGAAGCTGGAAATCTTCAGCACTAGGCTGACATCAACACTACTCCCCATTTCGAGGGAGGTCCTTTCAGACTACACCAAGCTTATCTCAAAAGTGATCAAACTTTACACGAGATAGAGGCTTGGTCAACACATCTTCAACATGTTCATCTGTGCAAACATACTGGAGATTTATGGCTCCTCTCTGCACCATATCATGGATGTAATGATATCGAATCTTTATGTGTTTTGAATTGTCATGGAACACGGGGTTCTCTGTCATCTTTTTGCAACTCTGGTTATCACATAGGATCACGGTTGCTTTCATGTCCAGATTGAATAGATATGTCAACAACTTTCAAAGCCATATGGCTTCACAACTGGCAGAACATGCAACAATGTATTATGCTTCCCTCGTGCTGAGAGCAATGCTTGATTTCTTCCTACTCATCCGTGAGAACATGGCTGACCCGGAACTGAAACAACATCCCGAAGTGCTCTTTCTGTCAAAGACACTTCTAGCCCAATCTGAATTGGTATAACCACTCAGTCTGAACTCATGATCTCCATGATAACTGAGACCACAATCTAATGTACCCTTAAGGTACCTCATCACATGTTTTGCATCACCAAGGTGAACACGTCTGGGTTCTTCCAGATATTGTCTCAAAGGTGTTCACAACAAAACATATATCTGGTCTACTATTCGTCAGATACATCAATGATCCAATGATTTTTCTGTACAGCGTAGCATCAATCAGTTCTGACGAAGTGTCAACCAGGAGCTTCAACTTTGTTTCCATGGGTGTATTCATGGATTTTCACTCCAACATATCAAATATCTTCAGTATTTCAACTGCATACTTCCCTTGGTTAAGTAAGATCTTCTCTAGGCTTTGCCAACTTTCAAGACCTAAGAGATAAAGAATTAGGTCTTTCATCAAACTTTGTAGCGAGCTTCTTCTGCAATCTGTGATGAGATTTTCTTCATCTTGTCAAGAATACATCATCTACATATAGTAGTAACATCACGGGCTCATCATTCATAACCTTGAGATAAAGGTTAGAATCAACTTTACTCTTGGTAAAGCCCAAGCTTGTCAGGAAACTGACAATTCTTCCATACCAAGCTCTAGGAGCTTGCTTCAACACATACAAAGCTTCCTTCAACCGACATACATGAGTCTTTCTATCTTCAATCTTCAAATCAAATTTTCTCATTACATTGTACCAATCCAGTACACTTGCTCAGTTGCAACTCAATCTGCACAATCATGTGCTAGCTCTATGTGCTCTCTGCAAAGCACTATCTGTCTTACTACCTGAGAGTATGTCCTCTCCTCTTTCTGCAACTGTTCCTTCTGGAACTGGGACTCTGCACCTGCAGTTTCTCTGAGGCTGAGAATGACTGCTTCATCCTCACTGTGGTTGCTGAAATCTATGAGTAACTCCTCCTATTCTATCACGGCAACAACTTCATCTAAAACTGAGAGTGTCTCAATAACTGATACTGAAGGTAGCTCTTCATATTTCATGGAGGTAACTCTATCTTTTATCGTAGTCATGTCTCCATGACCCAACTAATGTAATGCACCAACTGCCACTCAATTTTAAATATGGGGATTGTTCCCCCTGCATGTGATATTATATATGAATCATGGTTGTTTTGGTTGTCTTCATGAATACTAGAACCATTTCTTCAATTACTGGAGTAAGTGTCTCGTCATAGTCTTCTCCCTCTTGCTGGGAGAATCCTCTGGACACACATCAGGATTTGTACATCTGCAACATGATTGATCTGTTTAGATCAATCTTGGAAGTCAATATTGACTTCTCTTCTAGTCTCATGGAAGAATCTATATCCTATTCTTTCTGACTGGCTTCCTTCTCTGTCACTGAAACAAGGGAATCTTCCCAGGAGATTTCATATCTCCTAGAAGTTTCTGAAGCTACGATCTAGTCTTCTCATGGCATCTGATTCCTAATCTTGGAAGTTGTCTCTTCATTTGATCCTTTCTGAGATCAGACTTACTCTCGATTTCTTCTGAGTCTACAAGGACTTCATCATCTCTTACAGGGTATACTTGGTGTTGAATACCAAGTCTAAATATGAAAATTTGAGTCAGACTTAAAACGAGTTTTGTTTCCCGTCAAGGTGGCTTCATTATCCTTTGAACAAGTATACTGTGAATTTTTGTTCTAATGTTCGGTCATCTTTGGAGCCTTCTGCTCCTTACAATTAATCTCCATATGAGATACTCTAGATTTCAAAAGATAGCTTCTTCTTCATCTTCTTTGGTACATGAATGTATATGGTTATGTACATAAGTCTGCTTCATGTCTCATCTAATATGTTTCCTTCTGCAACCTTCACTATAGCTTCCTCGGGGTTATCACCTGTGACCTGAAACAAGGCCAACAAAACAACAAGCACGAATAATACTCTTTTGATAATAGTAAATAAAACAATAGCACGAACAATCGTCACAGTAGCTCCTTTAGAGCTTTCACTTGTGATATGTCTGAAACAAGGATCAAAAGTAAGAAATACAATACGAAATGAGATCAACACTCTTCTAGTGTTGTGATCAAACATTCATCCAAGGTAACCTGGAATCAACACAAGAAGTTTCTCCTAAAGGAGATGTTAGTTGTATCTGGTAAATGATTACATTAAGCATTTATCTTGATATGCTCACATGCTACCAAGTATAATACTTTTCAAAGACTGATACCTCAACTATAGTGTTTACTTGTAATGGGGTAGTTATCAACTTTGTCATGTGCAACTTTGAATCTTATCAACTTAATTAATCAAACCTGGAACCTGGAGTCTTCTCCTTAAGAATGAGTGGGTTTCTTTTCTTCCAAGTCTCCTTCACTCAAAATGACAAGTGATTTCTTCAACCTGTCTTTTGTACTAAGACAATATGCTATCTTGACAGAAAGTTGGGTTAGAGAATAAACTCTATGATCTCAACTTTAATCCATCTAATACCTTGAATTTAATTTTGACCAAAGGTTAGTATGATGGTCATAGCTTCAACATGCAACTTAGATCAAAATAATGTCATATCAAATAGCTGCATATCAGAATAATCAAACCTGGGTTGCATTATTCCTCTGAATGTGTTGGATCTTGAGATCCTTTTGGATCTATGGTAAGAGATCCCTTCTCCTGCAAATACCCTTTAAATCTTAATAGTTTAAACATATGTGAATGCATACCTCTGATAGTATTTGCAGGTAGTGGCACCATCTTGTAACAACAGTAATAATTACTAACTCTTAAAAACTTCAAGGGTGACTGCAACTGGTACTGCAGTTGATACTTCAACTGATACTGCAACTGCAACTGATTCTGAAACTGCAACTGCAACTTAGGGTTTTATGAGGAAACTCTAAATTTTCAAACTTCAAATTTTGAAATTCTGATCCAGGGGCTAGATGCGTTGAGCTGAGGCGAGTAAGCTGGTGCAGTCAGATTTCTGAAAATCCAAATTTTACCCCTTCAAACTTGACCAATGGAATTCTGGACTGGTACTTCTGGTATTGGTTCTGGTTTCCTAGTTTCCTGGTTTCCTAGTTTTCTGGTTTTCTGGTATCATTGAAAACTAGGGTTTCACTTTCCGGGAGTTCTATCCACTAAAAAAGTGTGTTGAAGGTGCCAAAGAGTTCCCTAGGATAGAGTGCACTTTTTTAGATGATTTTTAGGCTGAAATTCCTCTTCAATAAAAATCCCTAAATTTCTTGTACGGCAACAGTGACGTTTTGCTTTATCCAGTGAAATATGCTCTCTTCAACTTAGCTCTGAAACCATGTTAAGTTTTGAGCTATTATTAGGTTTCTTTTCAATTTACTAGATAACAATAGCATAGGTAGGATCACTGAGAGAAGCACAATCACAAGATACACAACATTTATCCTGGGAAACCCTCATGGGGGAGAAAACCCAGCAAAAACTTCCTTAATATAGATAGCCAATACAGTGCCAAGACAATAAACCAAACACTAGAGAATATCCTCCACTGAGCAATGTACCTCTCTTCCTTCTACTCCCAACTGCAGCTACCAAACTTGCGCACTGAGTGAGAGAACGAGTGAGTGATCAAATGAGGCACTGGATTCCTTTATTTATACAAACTGGCAGATGCTGGAAAGGTGTCTCTTCACTGGGCAGGGCCGACTTGTCTTCTTAGTGGTTAAAACCACTTTAATTAGCCTGGGGGCCGACTTCTCAATTTGCATAATATATTTAGGGTTTGACCAATCCACAAAACATGATTTGGTCAATTACAATGCCCAACATGATCAATCCACAAAAGGGGATTGATCTAATGAATAATAACTCAATAATAAATAGAATACTCTTTGCAGTTACAATATTTTAACAACACTATGCTTGAACCAATTGATTTTGATGATGGCATGCGGCACATGCATTTCGATGGCTCATGTTCAAACGAAGGTAATGGAGTCGGAATCATTCTATATTCTCTTATAGGTAAAATCCATAATTTCTCTTATAGGTTGGAATTTGTTTTCACAAACAATGTCACAGAGTTTGAGGCATTATTATTGGGCATCGAAAATGCATATAACCTTGGTTGTGGCCACCTTACAGTTTTTTGTGATTCTGAACTTATTGTGAATCTAGTACGTAAGATTTATTCACCAAGCAATAAGTTATTTAAACATTATATTTAAGTTGTTTGGATGTTCATTTCAAATCTGTTATCATTTAACATCACTCATGTTAAGAGGGAACTTAATTCAATCGTTGATAGGTTAGTTGTTTTTGTAGCATCCCCTACCCGACAGTGTTTACCTCAAAGACTTGATTGTACGTTTCAATCTCTATATCGTCCTCACATCCCTGATAACATAGAATCATGGCAGGTTTTCCGAGTGACAAAGGAATTTACACTTTCATACAAAATGAATCGTTTAAGCCCAAAGAAATCATCTCTATTGAAGATGATAAATTTCTTAAAGGCTTGACTCCTCTCAAAAGTTCATTTTCGTCAAGTGAGGTAGGCAACAAAGAAACACATAAGGAAGAGGAGTCGAAAAGGAAAGTTGGTGATACCATTTCCTTGAATTCTGAATCTCCAAATATCATTAAATTAGGTGCCCAATGTTCTGACGAAGAGAAAGCAAAATTAACATAATTTCTTCGTGAATTTCAAGATTTTTTGCCTGGTCATACGAGGATCTTCATGGTTTTGATCTTTCTCTCATATAGCATGCCATTCCTATCAAGGAAGGGGTAAAAGCAGTTAAGCAAAGACAAAGACCTATTAACCCTGCGCTCAAAGCCACTATTAGAAAAGAATTGGAAAAATTGTTGAAAGTTAATATAATTTTTCCAGTTAAGTATTCTGACTGGGTTTCAAACCTGGTCCATGTTCGGAAAACTACTGGTCAGATCAAATTATGTGTCGATTTTCGTGCATTGAATAGAGCAAGTGTTAAAGACCATTTTCCGCTTCCTAATATTGAAATGATTTTACAACAGGTTACAGGGTCTCAAATGATGTCCTTACTTGACGATTTTTATGGGTATAATCAAATCAAGGTAAAAATGATTGATAGGTATAAAACCACATTTACCACACGTTGGGGCACATTTGTTTATGAACGCATGCATTTTGGCTTGTATAATGCAAGTGCCACCTTTCAAAGAGCTATGCAGATAGATTTTTACGATCTAATTGGTAAGATTATCCAAGTTTATCTTGATGATTTGACTGTTTATTCTAAAAACTGGTTGGATCATTTTGGTTATCTTAGAAAAGTTCTCATGCGCTGCAGAAAATTTGGCATTTCTTTAAATCATTCCAAATCTATTTTCAGTGTCATGAAGGGCAAGCTCCTTGTTCATATTGTTTCTGATTCAGGGATAAGTATAGATCCCGAGAGGATTACTGTCATTCTAAACCTCCCTGCCCCCACCTCCAAGAAATAAGTTCAAGCTTTCATGGGCATTATTAATTTTGTCCGTAGATTTGTTCATGATTTTTTTGTCATGGTTAAACCAATCCATAATCTTCTGAAGCAGGATTGTTCTTTTTCTTGGACAGATTATGTCGAGAATGCTTTCCTTAGGATGAAGAAATAAATCAGTTCCACATCAGTTCTGGCGAAACCGGATTTTGAGAAAGACTTTATCATATATACCAATGCCACTAAGGAAGCGATTTATGCTATCCTCTTACAATGTGATGACCAAAACAATGAAAAACTTGTAGCTTACATGAGTCAAAGTTTATCAGACTATGAGATCAAATACTCTTATATTGAGAAACATGTTTTTGCTCTTGTCAAGGCTATAGAAAAATTTCGCCATTTTATTTTGGGCAAACATACGCAGGTAAAATTCTCTTTGCCTGCTATCAAGTTTATGCTTTCACAAACTTATCTTTCAGGAAAACTTGCACATTGGCTTGCCAAAATTCAGGAGCATGATTTGACCATCGTGACTTCAAAGACAATCAAGGGATGAGACCTAGCTCTTCACTTAGCTCAGCACCCTGAACCAAGTGAAGAACTTGACGAACAAGATAATCCTCTTCCAGCGTTGTTTTATATTGAAAATCAAAATCTTTCTCTGTCTGAACATCCTTGGTATAAAAATATGATGTATTATTTGCAGTATCAAAGGTCTCCAGATGGGTTGGATCCTCACTAGAGAAGGAGACTTCGCCTTGAAGCTTCCAAGTATATCATTTTAGGAGACTTTTTATTTAGGAGGTATGTTGATGGTTTGTTACTTTGATCTGTAAATGATGAGGAAGCACAGAAGTTATTACGTGAAATCCATGTATCATTAGCTTATGTCATTCACATCGGTGGCCATTTTTCTGCTAAGGCTACTGCTTTTAAGATCATAAGAAAACGGTTACTATTGGCCTTTGATATTCCATGATTCATATAAATTTGCAATATCTTGTGATAAATGCCAAAAATTCACTAGGAAAGAACGCCTTTCTGCCATGCCTTTACAACTTGTCCTCTCGGATTTCTCTTTTTCTAAGTGGGGTCTAGACTTTATTGGTCCTATCAACCCTCCATCTTCTGCAGGGCATATCTTTATTTTGACAGTCTTTGATTACTTTACTAAGTGGACCGAGGTTGTTCCTCTTAGACATGCACAAGATGAGCAGGTAGTTTCTTTCCTAGAATCTAATATCTTTTCCAGATTCGACATCCCATTAGAGATCATTACGGACAATGGTCCAACCTTCATTTCTGCAAAATTGACCCAATTTATGGCTAAGTTAGTTGTCAAACATTTCACTTCATCTGTTTATTACCCTTAGGGAAATGGGAAAGAAGAGTTTACTAACAAGAATCTAGTTAGGATCATAAAGAGAATCATAGAAGACAAACCTCGCTAGTGGCACACACTTCTCACTTATGCTCTCTGGGGCAGACTGTACAACCACCAAAGCAAGTATAGGCTTCACTCCCTTCCAGCTCGTATATGGCCAAGAGGATATTATGCCTACTTAGAGCTTTCCTCCTTACAACTGATGTTACAGACTAAAGAATTAAATTCTTCTAATGTTCCCCAAAGGATAAATGCATTGTTAGCCCTGGAAGAACAAAGAAACTTTGCCTTAGAGAACCTAAAAAGAAGATAGCAAACGGTGAAAAAATATTTTAACAAGCGAGCAAAGGTTGTTGAATTCAAGATTAATGACAAAGTCCTACTATGGGACTCAACCCATGCTGAAAGAGGGAGACATTCTAAATTCCAAAAATTATGGCTAGGTCCTTTCAAAATCACTTTTATCATTGGCACAAACTCATACCTTCTAAAGGATTTGGAGGAGCGATTGTTTTCTTACAGTACTAATGGTTCCCACTTGAAACATTATGTGGAACCAGCTTCATTATTAACGCCTTGTGTAAACATGATTGTTGTATATAGTCCTTTGTCTTACTTTTTTTACTTATGTTTGTTGAGTTTTAATTTATGTTGTTTGTTTCGCGTAATCATCGGAAATAAAGTCTGGATCAGTTTTGTCATAACAATGGCATTTTGTAAGTATTGTTGATCGATGAAAATAAAATTCACACAGCTGTAACGATGTCCTCCTTTTGAGACACTGATGGAATAGCTTTTTGCTTTCAATATTGTTGTAGTATACTTGGTTTTATTTTCTTCCTTGTTTCTGCTATCCCTTCCTTTCATCCATCTTGAGATTCAAGAGCATATCAAAAGCATTCTCCTTGAAATTCTTAAAAGCATTATCACTTATGAATCTTATTCGATTGTTATGCATATAGGACCAACTCCCCTCATACATCTCTCTTTCCATAGTTATTCCCCGAAGTCTCGTCTCATTATTTCTTTTAAACCATCATTTTCCCCCTATTGCATAACTATTCTTTTCGAGCAAGTTTTTGATCATCTACTTTTACCGGTCTGCGAAACCAAACATTTTGAGTTCTAAATCTGTTGAGAATGGATTTCCCTGTGGAGTCGCCAATTTGTTGACGTCCAAAAGCACGACATGGAATCCCTACTTGCAAATGGGTTGAAATGTCTTATTACTTATATATATATATGGGGGGGGACCCCTTTTATGTGAATAATGATGAAAGACGCTTATTTGATTTGTGCTCATGACTACCTTGCAAAAATGATTCTACAATTTGAGAATAAACCCAGAAATTTGAGTCGTTTTCCATGTGAAATGGATGAATGATGGGTGCCCTGACAATTTGATTTGAAAAGAAATGAGAAGGAAAATGTGTGTTTTGATAATCATCTTGGTTCATTCTTGCTACGCATATGTTTTGGCATATAGTTATGGTGTATTGCACTTATGGTATACTTGTTATTATGGTGGACAATTGATATGTTTTATGAAATGGAAATCCTCCTTTGTAAGAAATGTGGGACATTTGTTAGTGCTAAGTGTTGAACATGCATATAGGACTTATGAGATTTATGTGGGAAGGCCGATTCGACTTTGAATTGAAAATTTATGTGGCAAATTGAATATACATGGTGGACTATGTGTTTTGTGAAAATGTTATGGTGGTTTGGGTGCGCTCCATACTTGGTTGTGGTGGGTGACAATTAATGTGGGAAACGACGTACAATTAATGCAGGTCGTTCTTACCCTACCTCGAGCTTTCCACCTTCACTTTGTTTGCGCTTGTGTTGGTTGTTTTGGCTAGTATTGTCTCTGTTTTGCTCGACCTTTGAAAGAATAGTGGTGCTCGTTGGCTTTCTAGCATTCTCCTTACATGTATGTTAGCTCTTACCTCTCCATTCATGAACTATAGCTTTGCTCCGAAAAAAATCATGATGTTGGCTCTTAGAGTTTGCTTATAGAGTGTGTTTGCTTTCCGAAGATTTTAGTGGATGTATGTGGGTATTATGGTTGTGCAAATTACATTCAAATGGGGTTTCTTCCTGTTGGCATTTAAAATGTTTCAAGCTGAGAATGATGTTCGACATTCAATTCTGTTTGAAATATGTGATTGTGTTGCGCCCAGAATGAATGTTGCTTATTTTGTTATGACTATTGACAAATAATTATGGCAAGTATTTTCGATTTCACTCATCTTTGGTGATTAAAATTCGAAGGCTTTTCTCTATGAAATAAAAGAACAATTGGGTTTTTTGCATAATGCCATACCCTTTACCCAAAACTTGGAAGACTTGCAGCTCTTTCGAATTTTCTTTCCATTGTTTGTGAATATAGGTGAAACATGCGTATTTGTCTTATGACCACCATGGGAGGTCTTTGGAAAGTTTGTTGTGGAAAGAAATGGTTGTTTTGTTTTACAAACCCTTATTAATATTTCGCCCTTATGATTGCCCATACCTCATTTTGTATCTGATATATGGCAATTAGTGAATTCGAACTCGGGTTTTGATACTTGTTTGGTCGATTTTGAAGTTATATGATTTTTAAAAAAAACGATGAGCACCAGTTTCGCATGGGATTTCAAACCCAGTATGTTTATGCAGCAAGTATTGAGGTTGTGATATAAGTGTTGTATAGTGAAAGGTCGATGGTTTTATGTTTGTTTTATCATCCTCCCATGCTGGCTTGAGGCAATCTGGTTTTGAATGACTTTTTAAACAGTGTCGTACACAACGTTTCGCTAATGGATATATATATCTATAAAAAAAAAAGGAAATGGAAATTGTAAAGTTTGACGATCCTGAGATTTTCATTGGGTTTTATATTGAGCACTATAAAAACTATTGTCTTGGATTTGAATTATTAACAAAGAATTTTTTGGTAAATGATGGCGATGTCGATTTTCAATAAATATTATTTCATGTAGCAGAACAGTAATCGTCTCATTCTTGTTAATTATCTCATTGGCCGCTCATTATATGCCCACCGTCTTCCCAAATACATTTAAAACATCCCTTGTTCTATTATTATGAATTTCACTTTTTTAAATTAAAAAAAATTAAAAAAAAAAATGGATTAACAGGAAAGGAAAGGGACTAGATGATGATTGGTGTTGGAAGTTTGGATATGGATACATTTTTTGTTTTTTTAAAGAAGTTACCTCTACACTTGCTTGAACAGTGTTTGTTGGTTGATTTCCTTCCATGCTACCATTTTTTCGCTCATTACAAAGCCCTCCATCTTCCCAATAGCCCTATCACTCCATGTTCAAAAGGCAATTGATTGTTGAGTTTAAAAATATTTATGGATGAATTGCATGTGCTTATGTTGTGAATGATAGAGGCAACCTTTTTCTTTTATTTAAGGTAGAGTATTGATGCATGGATTGTTAAGAGTTTTTCATAACATGATTAAAATATTGCTTCAAGATGAGTTTCTTTAGCAGAGGCAACAATGGCAGAGGAAATAATTGGTAAAGAGGCCATAGAAGGCCAGGATTTTCGATACATTTTGACATTGATCCGCAAGAACTAAATCAGTTTTTCCAAGCTGGGTTTTTTTAATCTAGTTGGCCAATGAATTCTACAACCCATACTTGAGAAATCTCATTTCCAGCCACGTCAAAATTTATCCAATATCCATGTTCCCCCTCGTGTCTATGCAGCCAGAACCACCTGCCAATGATGGTTGGCAAGAAATTGTTCATCAGTCTATAGCTCACCACCATGGTTGGCCTACTGTGTCATTGCCATTATCCCCTCTTCCACCGCCAATAAATCCAAATGCCCAATCTGATCATATTGTCTCGCCAATACAGTCCTTTCATGCAAGCAAAAGGCTAAAAACTGATGTTCCCAAGCCAGAGCTAGATAAGGGAAAAGGAGTGGCCAATCCCTCTAAGTCATCCAAAAATTCCTCTGAATCTGTGTTCTCTCATCTCCATCTCAAAGATGAGTGTTCTCATGTCATCAGTGCAATCCACCCACAAGGTTCCCATCAGTTGAAGGCTATTGCACAGGATAAATAAAAAATGGGATCAAAAGAGGGCAACAGTGGAAAGAGGCAAAGTCTCTCACAACAAATATGGTTTTAAATGTTGTTAATGCTATTTTCATTTGAGGACAGTCTTTTTATTTGATATAACGGTATTTTGGACAGCAAATACATATTTAACAGAGTTTTGGACAACATATATATAATATTATTTTTGGATATAGTCATGTTTTATTTTGTTGATATTAAAATATTTGATTATTAATATGAGGATGGGAGTTACAAGGCAGATATTTGAATTAAATATTTGGGGTATTATACTTCATGTTTTGATGATTATTAAATAAATGAAAATGGGAGTGAGAAGGGATCCCACCTATTTAGTTATTATTTAATTAGACCCTTATCTATATATATATATATATTATTATTTATTTGTCTCGACTAATTAGTTAAGCTAATTAAGCTTAACAAAAGAAAGGTAGTTGAACTATCATAACTTATTGAGAAAGAACAAAAATTCAATCAAATGAAGAGACAAATGGGCAAGAGATAATAAGAGAACTTCTGCTATCAAGTTTGCTTTGTACTTGTGAGAGACTTTCATTCTTCATTCATTATGAATTTCCTAGAAGGCTTAACCATCTTGATGACAACAGGGTCTTATTGAAGGCAGCAAGATTCAAAACTGAATCATATCTTTCAACAGCTTGTCTTTAAAGGTGTATGATTTATCTTTGGCAGTCTGTGTGTTCTTGTTTGTTTATGAATTAAATTTCATGACTGATAAAAAATGTTTTGTAGAGTCAAGTGACAATATTTTCTGCCAAGTTGATCCAGATATTTAACTTCAAATTTCTTTTGTTGTCAGAGTCTTTTTATATGGTGTCCATCGGAGGCTTCTAAATCTGATTTTGGTCCCTACCCTCGCAGGGGTTTGTAAAGAATATTATGCTTTGTATCTCAGAATGAAATCAATATAAAAATCTGATCTCTGATTTCAGTCTCACATGTGTATTTTGATGAGTTGGTTCAGATTTTGATTTTATCCTTGTCTCTTATCCATGTACATACTCAGGTAATTTTTTGCTTAGTTTATTTCTTTTGCACATTTACATATAATATATATATAACCAGCCTTGGTCCCTCGTACTTAATACATGTGGCTTAGGTGATTGTTTTTTATTTTATTTTAAGGCTATAAATCCCGGATGACATTCTCAACTATCTTGCCTTAGCCCAACAAGATCTGAAAATGCTTGAGTAAGGTTCCTCATACCTTTTCCTCAACACCCGGGACCTTTCCTATGCATGACACATGTCCTTAAATTGGGACACGTGCAAGGACATGTGTCGGACACGGATTTGGGACGTGTCTGACACGTATCCTCACAAATCTGTGTCCCCGCACAGGATACGCAACACGGAGGGATAAATGGACGTGTCATGTTTCATAGGTTAAAAGCAATTAGAAAGCTCAAAAACAAATTATAGCACGCAAAAACACAACACAGTTTTTATAAATCATTTCAAATATTTCACATATTAGATAATTGTATACCCATATTTAATCATACAATGATACTGCAAGTGCAAACTGTGTTCCCCAACTTCCATGTTTCTCCTGCCCTTGATTATCAACAGCTAGTACTGAAGTGCAGCTTGTGATTACTGCTGTGATTTGGTCGCCCACATATTTAACTAAGTTCAAACTAGAATGATGAAGATGCAGAGAATCCCAACATAAATGTCTGACTGCCTTCAAAATATAATACAGAAAGAATGTCTCTCTAAGTGAGCGTTGTGCATAAATATGGTCAAAACATTTTCAACCTAAAAATATACACAAAAACTTGGAAGCAGTTATATTGCAGTTGCTCTCACCTCTATAATATTTGTTTTTCAGTCTTACTTTTACTTGTTGAAAGCCTTACCGCCAAAGCACCGAAAATAGATTTATTTCAGATTAAATGAATCACACAATCTCAATGTCCCCACAGGTTTAGGCCTCGTAATCAGGGCTGATGGTTTACCCTGTTTACCATCCATGAATCATAGTGAATCATAGGGAAGTACTCAGAGGGTTTTCCGTGAGGGTTTCCTTGGAGAAAAATGAATCACACAAGATTGAATTTATATCCATTTCATACTTGAATGCATCTAAAAATAAATATAAGGAGAGTCCCGCCTCCCAATAATTGAACATTATCACAAAAGAATGTAGCCTTTCTATTAATGGATATGCCTAATACATTAATGCACCAGTTGCTTCTACTATAGTGACTGCCAGACCTGCAGATAAAATATCCCAATCACCTGTCCAACCTATACTTGTAGCAATGACAGTTGCACAGTAAAAGCCTAGAAGCAGGCACAATACTTTCATGGGAAAGTTCTTTTTCAGCTCATTGAATTTTTTTGGTTGCTTTGCTCTGAACCTCTTGAATGATTCTAATGAGGTGTGTTCTTCCAAGACCAGATGGTCTAAAAGATCCATCACTTTGTGGATTCTCACTTTATCAGACCTCCCATTATTTTCCCCACAATTTATGACCAAAGAATCATGCATCCTGCAGCAACATCCAAAGTAATTTGTATCATTGCAAAAACCAAATCAGGTATAGGCAAACACGAACCATTATAAGCATGACCCAATACAAGCGCTTGTGCTGCAGTTCGTGTATGTACTTGAACTTTTTTTTTCTCTTTTCCTTTTCTGAAAAAGGAAGCAAGGATAATGTTGAAAAAGAAACAACAGAGCTAAAGGCACACCATTTTATTTTGATGTTCGAGAACACAGATGCAACTTTGCGATGGATGAGACATATATACTGAAACCTCCCATAGAGCAAAAGCCAAATTCAGAAATTCCTGTCACATTTATATGGTGCAGCAAAATCAATTGTTGCTAATGCTTTTGAACTTAGCTTTAGATGTCTATTTGATAGAAATGGAACGTGCTTCCCTTTCAAAGCCATACAAAGGAGATAAGAATACCTACAAGCAGAATTTGAAATCAGAATTTTAAGTGGTTAGCCATAAAAATGTCCATTTTATTGCCAAAATGACAGTATCAATATAAACCAGAAAAGAGGCAACAATATAAACAAGGGTTGTGAGCAGCTTAGTCCCTGCCATTTAGATAATTTAAAAAATGAAAAAGTGCATTTTTCCTTCAGGGCATTTGAATGTTTATACAAATGCAATCTGACATTATATAAATAGATGTTTCTCTTTATCCACTATATTGAATTTAGATCTTGATAGTACACACTAAATAGAGTCCACTTGCATATTATTTTTATCATACATTACTGAAATCAAATCTGAGATTGAGCAGTAGGATTTCTCAAAGTTGTCAGACTCAGACTTGGCAAAGACTCAGCTGGCCTGGGACTCAGCAAGACTC